>JAUPFV010000500.1:0-40226 GCA_036936605.1 Limnanthes douglasii subsp. nivea
CATATGCGAAAACAATAGTCACACAACTCGTGTGTGTGAAATAAAAGTAATGTCTAAGTAAATGAGAAAGAAAAATTGACCTCAAGACTGCCAAAAATTGCCATGTTTGTTTCAACTAAATTAAAGTTAAAAATATTGTATGGGAAGGGAGATAGAGGACAAAGGGAATCCTGTTAATACATACTGTATAAATCAGATGATGCATAAATAGTTCTGATTGCAAGCTCATAGTGGGATATCACATGTCCTTCGGTTGTGTCCAAATTTACAATAATGGCCACAATGCAACTAGCTTGATGATACTTCTTATCTAGGTAAAATCTTTTTTTTCCTTGGCCTTCCAGTTCTCATTTTAACGTTAAGAGGTAGAATAATCGGTCCTTCACATTCGTTAGAGGATGACCTTTCACCGAAGTTGGTTATTGCAGGTATGCTAAAAGAATAAGTGGACCTATAATTACTAACAGTTTAGAATGGTTCTATCAACGTATGATCTTCATTAATTGATGTTATTGCCGCCAATGAGTGCGGACATGGAAAACACTCTTGCTGTCATGAACCACATGAACACTTAAAATCAAGAATTTTAACAATCATAACTGGTTCAAGATAAAAATTAAAATGAACCTGCAGAAGACTTAGATACCACTTACGTTCGACCGATTAGAACATTCAGCTTGAACTGCTTGTCATATTCGGGGCATAAATAGCTGTTCTAGCTGAGCCCCTCAGAATAACGTCTAGAAATCTGAGTCATTAGCATTACTTTGATCTTGTCTATCATTTAAACAATTGGTAGATTGCAAAGCTTTTTAATCTGATTCTTAAAATAATTGGCGCCAGATGATGTCATTTCCCCATAACATTTCCCAATGATGAATGGTTGGGCATACTTTCAAGAGGTAAATGTTCGACGAATTTCTTAATATTTTTACCACCTCTACTTAAAAACTTGGAAAGTCTCTGATTAAAAAGTTCAATTGTGGGAGAATAAGCACAACTGTTAAATCGCTTCAACATCTTCTTTTTAAACTATCGGTTAGTGCATTCAAGAGTTGACCTCAAATTATTAAGGAGATAATATATACCGTAAGCATGAAAGCAGTTTGGATAAAATACAGAAACATAAATTCATAATACGAGAGTGTCTGTCGGAAATAAAATTGATTTGATGGTTTAACAAATGAGGTTTAAGATGTTCCATAAACCATAGCCAGTTATCGGAATTTTCACCACTGAAAATACCAAAAGCAACTGGAAAAATACCTACAATATGTAAATAGGTTATTTGAGTGCAACTGAGTAGTTCAAAATATAATTGGTTGATAGGTCTGTCTATAAGGCTACAAACATTCATAAATTCGCGATTACTAATGTTTTCAGTACACATCGCGCCATTGCTAAGTTTGTTGTACAACATCGCACGATTTTATCGGTCTTATAGTTCACAACTCGCATCGTAGAGTATTTAAAAATCACATGGGTAAAATGGGGGGGGGGGGGTACTTAGATGATGGAAATGACATGAGTAAGTCATCTTAACTCGCGTCTAATGTCTTTTTTAATGAAAAGCCTACAAAATGATATGTAAGGAAGGTTTAAAACTCACCTTTATTGCCATCCTTTGCAGTTTAAATGGGTACCGTCCACATACAATAATGGTCGACATGAGTGAAAGCCTTGAATGCATGATCCAAATGCCACAAAACACCTCCTGAAGACATCCCGAAAACCAACCTTCAAATGGCAATCAGTAGTAATATCTCGACTTTTTAATCTTCTAAAGTAAGCATTCAGCAAGCCAAACAAATAGTTTTTTTTGTTTAAGAATAGCATGTCCTAATTGATTCGTGTATTTCATTCGCAATCGAATCAGACGTCAAATGCCTACTTTTTTTTGGAAAATACCGGGCTACATGTATAGGTTTTTACAAATCGCTCTTGAGCATCATTAAACAAGTGCTCGAATCTATAAATGCATAAAGTCGCCATTTACAACCACCTGAATCTTTGTTGACACAGTAAGCAGTGATCTTAGTAGATGTATTATGCATATACTTGAAACCAAAAGAACGCTCTAAAACATATCAGCATAACGATAACCTTAGACTTGCGACACCATCAGCAAATGTTTGACCAACAATTGTGATAGCATCAACCCAACAACTAGTAGCAAGATGTCTTTTTTTTATGTTGCGAACTTAGTAAACCATTACGACTCTCCCCACTTAATAGTTGATCATGACATGGTTCTCCGAAGCTTATGGTAGGATGTTTACGAATGCCATCCGCATCACTTTCAACTACTTGTTGTTCTATAAAGAAGCGAGCGATTTTGAGATGCTCCACATCAAGGTAAACAACTAAACTCATGAAATCAATCTCATTATTAAACAAATAGTACTTTTGATCACCCCAGGAGTAGGTTATAATGTAGCTATCCGAACCAGATCATCCCATCTACCTTCAACATAGTTTTGAAGAGTCTCAAAGTTTTCAAACTCACTCAAAGGAACGATTGAGGTCTGCTTGGAATATTTGAAAATACACACTTTTGACTTAGATATCTAGTTCAGTGCAATAATAAACAAATTTCGACTAGGTGAGAGAAAAATTTGAAATCACGAGTACGAAAAGCGTGAGACGTATAAAAATACGAAGCACCGAATCGCGTGATGTATCATTGCGGTGTAAATCGCATGTATGTTCTAACCGTAACAACTAAACGTAAATCGCGTCATGTGTAACATTAAAACAAGACTAGCGTCAGGTGCCCAATAATGTATAATGGATTCACTAACACGTGAGATGATTCGGGCAGTGATATGTGAGATAAATACCTCACGTCATGGTTAATGGGTAATGTAAAACATGATTTTAACGCGAGTCATGTATATCATGGTTATATAACCAATGTATATAAATGGCAGCACCTGCATTCACAATCGCATCGTCTACAACATAAAAACATGCTTACCCATATATGCTATGACATTATAAACAAGTTCAACAAAGCTAGAAAATAACCCATAAACTATTAAACATGGATAAAAACTTAGTTACAACTTATATAACTAAGAATAAGCGGAATAAAAACACTTGTTAAGGTAATTAGAACTACTAATACAGAAATAAATGACGAAACGTTCATATACACCTTCAACAAGAAAAACACCTTCAACTTGTCGATAAAACCAAACTTACAAACACCTTAAACAGGAAAAAAACGTAAAACCACAATATACAAAATATTACCTGTAAATGGTTTCGAGAAGCACTCGTTTTACAAAAGGAGGTATTCTAACTAATTTTATGGATGGTATGAAATACTAGAGAGGTTTATGACCTTTGTTAATATATTTTAAAATAGTAATACGAATTCAAAATTTGAATTTTAGTTGGAAAATAGAGAGAGCCAAATTTTAAGGGTAAATAAGGGATAATATAAAAAATGGATATTGAAAATGAATTAGTTTGGTGAGATGAGTGTTTAGTAGGCATAGAAAATAGTTGAGGTACTAGATGATAATAAGTTTGGTGAGAAGGTACTTAGTGTAACATTTCTCTAACCCGAAATGGATAATAAAAACAACTAAAATAACGTATATTGTTAAAAGGTTTCCATGTTCTTTAAAATGTCACACGTAATTTAATTTATTTAATTAAAATCTGCATCTTCTTTAATCAATCTAATTAAAATTTCTATCATTTTTAATTCTCATGTTCTTCCCTTCTTTCCTCTTTTTTTTTAATTTGTTCTTCATTTTATCCCTCTTTTTTAATTTATTTAATTACAATCTCTCTTTGATAAACAATCATCCATTAACTTTTAAATCAAATAAACTCGAAACAAATTATTATAAAAAATTGTATAAAAAATATAAGAACACTTACAAAAGCAACCGAGTTTTATCCGTGGTTCTAATCTTCTAGAGATTGAGAAGAGGTGCGGTTCTAATCTTGAAGAGATTCAGATGTAGATGCAGATAAACCTCACTATTATCCATGATTTTAATCTAAAATTTTCTTTAAAAATAGTCATTATCCAACATTTTAATTTACAATTTTCCTAAACAAAAACCATTGTTTCATATTTTTAAATTAAAGTTTTCACTAAAAATAATTGATTATTTAAGATTTTTTATATTAAATTTTTCTTTAAAATATATATTATTTTAAAATAAACTATATAAATTAACTTATTCTAATGCATAAGAAGAAACTCAGAACACCCGAACAAAAAAAGGACAGGCTATACTGGATTTGAATGAATCCATTGTTATTGAAGAAAACGACAATGCTGTCGCATCTGCTGCTTCTGTTTCTACTGCTTTCGAACAAACTGGAAGCACTCAAAGAAACTATGATTCTGTAATCATCTGTTTCGGCTTCTACTGATTCCTAACCGACTGGAAATACGTAAAGAAGAAAGATTAAGACATCCATTTGCAATCTCTCTTTCTAATTTCAACAATATTTAGATTTAGACAATTCTTCAGTCATTATATACAGTATTTGATGAATGCCCTTTCTATTTTTTCAATACTGATATATTTTTTCAAGATTATAAATATCTGGAATAAGTCATAATTATTTTGATTCCGGTAACAAGATTAGCTGGTAAATATAATATCATATCATAAGTGGTGGATCTAGGAATGAAAATTAGGGGACTAAATTATAAAACGTATACATATTTTCCGAAACATTTTTAAATATTTTCACCAAACCTAGTTTTATTGTTAGTTTTGAATGTGTTATCTAGCCTTAAAAATCTTGTGCGTTAATTATAAAAACACCAATTTTCCACGACCACTACGACGACAAACTATTGTGAAACAGTCTTCTTCCGATAATTTTGTAAACAAAAATAACATAAATTTATAAAAATGTTTTAGACCAAATCCTTTTGTGTTTCAATAAAGGTTTGTTTTAATTTCTTACAAATAATTTAAAAATATCAATCTCTCAGCTTTTTTTTTCAATGCTTTAACTATTTACTATTTTATTTAATTTTTTAAGTTTGAATGTTTTTTAATAATTTACTTTTAACTTCCACTTACTAATCTTTATTTTATTATAGAAAAATAAAAGGTGAAAGTTCTTTTAAAATTAATTGTTTTTTCTGATTATAACACTACGTAGTTCATTTTAAAATTTACTAAAATTTATTTTAAAATTAATTATTTTACTAAATCACTACGTAGTTTATCACAAAATTTATTGAATGAAACAAATAACAGTAAAAATAGAACACGAGATTTAACGTGGTTCAACAATTGTCTACGTCCACGGATGCCATCGGAGAAAAGTGTTTCACTATGATAGAAAAGGGTTACAGATTTCAGATTTTGTTTTGTGCCGTCCTAGTAGTTTATTTAGGTTTTGGCTAAATTATGACCAAAATGAATAACCAACCCAAAATTTTTACCAATTTTAAGGCTTACCAAAACTACCATTTAATCCCCGCCGGTTAAGCCAGCGAAGAAGCTCTCCGCCGGATGAATATAGGTGGCCCGGCGGGTGAAAGAGTCTCAGCCGACGGATGAGAAAGTTTCACCCCCGGGGAGTTCCCCCGCCGGTTGAGAAGGTCTCAACCGACGGGTGAACAAACGGGTCCAAGGAAAAAATGTTAAAAGTCCAAAAACGCTCAAATTTTGGGAATGATTAACATTTTTTTGCCCCATTTTCGCCAAACCCGTGGCTAAAAACCCTAGTTAGTCACCGGTGTTTGACACCTGTTACATCTGTGCCACTAAGAGTTAGTCGTCCCCAAAACGAGTCGTTGATGTTTCAAATCGTTATATTTTTGCCACTGACACGTACAAATTAAGAGGAGGCTGACACGTGTCACTCCAAAGTACCCATATTTGTTACGTATACGGTCACCCCTTCCCTTCTTCCCCAAATACCATTGTTTCTTACTTTTTACATTTTACCTTTTACTTTTAACCTTTTATTTTTATTTTTTAATTTAATTTTACTTTTTACTTTTTATATTTACTTTTATTTCACTTTACTTTTAATCTAATTTACTCTACCATATTTATCTCTTCCATTCCCTAAACCAGTGCTTTTCAACAATGACGATTAGGGTTTCCCTAAAGCCAATCAGTGAAAAGACAACAACAAATTCTAACGAGAAGAGGAGGGAGAAAGAGAGGGAGAGCCATCTTCTTCCTCGTCATAAAAACAATCAAAATTTAAGCTTCGATAATGAGGAAATCACTATGCACTTACATGTCACTTCTCTCTCACCATTTAAATTTAATATATTCTTCGAAAGCTTCCCTATGGTTCTCAATTTTTCCTTGGAAACCCAAAAATCCCCATAAAATAGTCGTTTCGATGTTAACTACACTGTACCCTCTTTACTACGAAATTATCATCAACCGCCCAACTCGGTCTTCACTCGCCCAAACTCACCGCCGTCCTACTGCCCTTCTTGGAAAACCGGACTCTGCTAATTTCCAAGACTCGGGTGACTCGGAAGCAGCAACAGACACGGGTTTTAATTCATGGGTCGATAATAAGTTCGCTTCAAATGAAGAATCGAATCGACCTGGTTCGTGTGATTTGGAAATGAACAAGTCTAATAAGAAGTATTAGAGCAAGAGATCGAAGACAAAGACGACAGTGGAGTTTTTCGTTTAAGGGAGGATATATCGACCTGAGATGCTGATTCACCAGTTATTCAGCGTGAGCCTTGGGAGCACATCAAAGACGATGACATATAAAAAGCTACTGCAGAATGTTGGGGTTTAGATGTTTTCACCATTTTTATCTCTGAAAAATGTTGAGAGTGAGGGTAGAGAGACAGAGAGTAGAGAGATATGGTTCCTGGTGACAATGTTGATGGATGATGTGTTATTAAATTTGGACTTTAAGATTGTGAGCAGTAAATAAAAGTTAACTTCAAATAAATAAAGTAGATATTAAAAGTAAATATATATAAGCGATATATAAAGTAAAAGTAAATTAAAAAATAAAAATAAAAGGTTAAAAGTAAAAGGTAAAATGTAAAAATTAAGAAACAAGGGTATTTGGGGAAGAAGAAAAGATGTGACCGTATACGTAACAAACATGGGTACATTGAGGTGACACGTGTCATCCTCCTGTAAATTTGCACGCGCCATTGGAAAAAATGCAAAGATTTGAAACATCAATGACTCTTTTTGGAGACGACTAACTCTGAGTGACACGAATGTAACAGGTGTCAAACACCGGTGACTAACCAGGGTTTTTAGCCCAAACCCGTCTATTTATATGGAATAAATAGACTTACTAGAAAATGGGGCTAATGAGCTCACATACACAAATCTAATAAGAAAACTATCCATTACAACTTACTATCAATGACACAAAACTGTACCGCCGAGCAAGGTACACTGTCAAGATACTATTTGACTCATTCACAACAAATCTTCATGTTGAGGCGAATATCCTTTCTTCACTATCAACAAATAAACTTCTCTTCTTCTGACTCACCAAATTCCCTTAATGCATTCACTCTATACTGCGAACACCAATCCAATTTAGGCACTCTCTAAACTTTAAAACTAATACAGCCTTCGTCATTATATCTGCTAGATTGTCGTGTGGAGACACTTTCTTTACATCAACAATTCTTTTTGATATTATATCACGAATAAAATAATACCTGACATCTATGTGCTTCGTACGCTCATGGTGCATTTGGTTCCCTGTAAGGTGTATGGTTTTTTTTATTGTCACAAAACGCTTTTGTAGTAATCCTATACAAACCCAAATCTTCCACCAAACCTTGCAACCCTATTCCCTCTTTAACTGCTTCTGTTACGACCATGCACTCTACCTTTGTTGTAGACAAAACTACAGTAGCTTGCAGCTGTGCTTCCAACTGATTGCACTCCCCGCTAGAGTAAATACATATCCCGTCAGAGATTATCTATATCACCTGCAAAATAAGAATCAACAAAACCAACCAATGATCCTGCAACATCATTCAATGATTCACCAATATCAGTCTTGTTAAAAATTAAGCCAACGTTCACATTATTCTTAAGATACCGAGGTATCCATTTCACTGCCAGTGTTCTTTCCCAGGACATTCCATGTACCTTCTAACTACACTAACTGCATGTAAAATATCAGGGCGTGTGCATACCATAACATACATGATACTACAAACTGCACTTGTATATGAAACGTTCGACATTTGTTCCAACTCAGTATCGTCATTGGTCGCTCCTACTGCAGACAACTTGCAATGAGTAGCGAACGGAATGTTAACTCCTTTAGCATCAAACATGTTGAATCGTTGTAACATTTTCTTAATAAAGCTTCGTTGAGACAAGTGTAATGATCCTACATTTCTGTTCCTGATAACTTCCATACCTAGAATCATTTTTGCTCTACCCAGATCCTTCATCTGAAACTCGACACTAAGTTCATTCTTTATCTCCACAATGTATGACAGACTACAATGAGCAATAAGCATATCATCTATATACAACAACAATTAAACATAAGAATCATCTACATACAACAACAAGTAAACATAAGAATCATCTCACATGTTTTGATGATACACACAACTATCATATGGACTCCTCGTGAACCCTTTTGACACCATGAGTGTATCAAAACGTTTGTACCATTTCCTAGGTGATTGTTTCAAACCATACAATTACATTTTCAACAGACAAACTTTGTCCTCCATATTAGGTTCGATAAATCCCATTGGTTGTCTCATGTAGATTTGCTCCTCCAATTCACCATGTAGAAACAAAGTTTTCACATCCAACTGCTCAAACTCTAAATCTTGCAAAACTACTCTAGCTAACAAAACTCAAATCGAACTATTTTTCACCACCGGAGAAAACACTTCATTTAAGTCGATTCCTTCCTTTGAGTAAAACGCTTAGCGACCATTCTTGCCTTGAATCGAGATGCCTCAACCCTTGGATTACCTTTCTTTTTCTTGACGACACATTTACTTTTTACTATCTAAAGTCATTTAGGCAAGTCAATAAGATTCCATGTTTGATACTTATAAAGAGATTCAATCTCTTCCCCCATAGCACCAATTCATCGATCTGCCTCTGAACTCGCTATAGCTTATCTGTGGCTACTAGGTTCCCGCATCTCAACTTCTTCTGAAACTGACAGAGCATATACAACTAGATTCACATACTTTTTTGAAGTATAATATCTCTTATTTCTCTGCCCAATGTTATGCTATAAGGTTGTTGTTCTGGTTTGGACGCATCATCGTCACTATCATCCAATCTTAATGCTTCACCTCCTGATTCTGGATCCACCTCAGAACCACTTGGTTTGGGCGCATCATCGTCACATGTTTACTCACAAGTGGTCCTAATTCGAACATTTCCCATACTTCCTTCTGACTGTCTATCGAAGCAAACTCATTAAAAGTAACGTCCCTACTGATGAGAAAACCTGGAGACTTTGGAGAGGTACACCATAACCTATATCCATTCACTCCATTAGCATATCCTAGAAATATGCACCTATTTTACCTCAGCTCTAGCTTACCATCTCTCATATGGGCATACGCAGGACAACCGAACACCCTGAAATGTTTGTAATCTGCCGACGATCCAGACCAAATTTTAAAAGAAATTCTACAATCAATAGCCGATAATGGAGACTGATTCACCAAGTAACATATCGTATTGATAGCTTCAGCCTAAATATCCTCTCCCATACAGGAATTCGAGAGCATACTTCATGCTTTGTCACAAAGCGTTTTGTTTATTCTTTCTGCGACTCCATTCTGTTGTGGTGTTCTAGAACAAGTGCGATGGTGCACTATTCTCTTAGCTTCATAGAACTCGTTGAACTCACGACAACAATATTCTAACCCATTATCTGTACTAAGACGTTTGATTTTTCTTCATGTTTGCTTCACAGTTTCCGTTAGATATGCCTCAAATTTCGTTTTCAGATATTAAACCAACACCATCCTTGAATTATCATTAATCAAACTCATGCAACAAATATTATTCACACCTTCAAAAATGTTTGCTACATTTTCCTTTTGAATCCCCTTTTTACCATTCAGTTTCAGACAATTTCTCTTATAATGACCCTGCTCACCGTATTCATAACAGTTTGATTGCTTTACCTTTGACATGGACCTCCAGTTCTTTCTTCTTAAAGCACTCGCTTTGTTTCTAGATCTTCCGCTAGTCATAAGACCTTTCCCTTCAGCTTGATTGTCTGGCTGCATGTCTTATCTCCTTTGATTTCAGTGCCCCTTTGACATCTGCTAGCGATAACTTATCCTTACCACACATAATGGTATCTATGAAGTTTTCATAAGGATCTGGTAACGATCTTAATACAAACAAAGCTTGATCCTCATCCTCAATATTAGTATCTATGTTCTCTAAGTCTATTATAATTGATTTAAAATTGTCTAAGTGCTCAGTTATGGGCATAGCTTCTTTCAATATGAAATCGTACAAACTTTTCTCCAAGTATAATCAATTTGCTAATGATTTCTCTGAGTAAAGATCTCATAGTTTCTTCCATATGCAGGTAGCAGTCTTCTCACCACTAATCTTGCGAAACATATTGTCTTTCACACTCATTAAAATCCAGCACAAAGCCCTTTTTGAAAATCTTGCTTCTCTTCTTCTTTTATCTATTTAGGTAACTTATTCTCCACATACTTGCACAACTCTTGTAGTACTAATGAAGATTTTAGTTTAATCTTCCATAATGCAAAGCTGGATTCCTCATAAAAAATTTAATCATATATTTTGTTGATGTAGACGCCATTGTGAAACCATAATTGCAAAATCCATAATTTCACCACGTGGCTCTAATACCAATTTTGTTACTGAATCACTATGAAGTTTATCACAAAATGGCTCAAGCACATAACACAAATCAAACAAATAACGGTAAGATAGAAAACAAGATTTAACGTGGTTTGAAAATTGTCTACATCCACGGGGGGCGTCAGAGAAAAGTGTTTCACTGCGATTAAACATGGTTACAGAGTTCATATTGTGTTTTTTGTAGTCCTAGTAATCTATTTCTAGGGAATAAATAGACTTACTAGAAAATGGGCCTTATGGACTCATATACACAAATCTAATGAGAAAACCATCAATTACAGCTTACTGCCCAATAACACAAAACTGTATCGCCGAGCATGATACACTGGCACGATACTATTCGACTCATTCACATCGTGTTTTGGCTTCTACTACTTCCGAACAGACCGGAAATACGTGAAGAAGAAGAAAATAAATCCATTTGTGATCTCTTTTTGTAATTTTAACAATATAGATTTAGACAATTCTTCTATCATTATATATTATACTTGATGAATGTCTTTTTATGTTTCAATGTTTTACTGATCAATTTTTTCACGTTTATAAATATAAATAATCAAATAATTTTTTTTGAAATCTTATGGTTACATACTTTATATTTAAATTTAATAAAAATAAACTTAATTATAAGAGTGTTTGGTTTTCGGGTTATAACATCATTCCAGAAACGTTGTATTGTTGGGAGCGCTTACACAATTTTGGATTCATTTATACAGGTAATTCGAATATATTCATAATATAAGATGATGATGTTCGATTGTGTGAGGTGGTTAAAAATTCTGGCTAATCATATTTGTTAATCGCATATTGTGAAATCTCATTAAAAACTTCCGCGTTCAAAATATATTACTTATATTTAAAAATATTGTATATATGGTTATTAACGCGTGCTAATTAATCAGTTGATGAAACGTGTTATCCAAATATATAATTTTTATAATATTTGTAAACATCGGTGACCAATTTTGAACACGAAAAAACCTTAATGGTAGTTTCGCAACATGTGCTCGGTACCGCTGACTAATTAGAATTTTTAGCGATAGATTCTATATAATGGTGTACTTATGTCAACGTGAACTTATTGAGTCATCAGTTTGTACATGTATACAAATATCTTATTAGAATTAGACAAAGATACACTTAAAACAAAACCTATAAATAAAGGGTCAATGTTCTTCAATAAAACTAACATATATTTCGATAATACCTATGCTTCTTACGTTAACAATTTATATTATCATTTCCAATCCAACTCACTCAACTCCAGGTTCACTTAGTGCTTAGAAATGGTTTGTTACGGTCGTCATTTTTGGAAATATGATTTGAACCACCGTTAACAATGTTAGTGTTATCAAGGTATTTCATTATCTTTTTTAGTGTACCTATGTTGATTCATCGTTCATTAGGGGTTTGTACTAGTTGTCACAGTATAGTGAGAGCGTTTTCAACTGTAATTGGTTTCATGGTTTTGTGAATCTTTGCTTGACCATCAACATTCAATATGATTTCTAATAGAGGTAAAATCCCATCTTGGCTGAAGATTTCTACTGTGATATGTGATATGATAGTGGACGTCAGATTGGTAGATAGATCGGGCTGTCGCAAACTTAATTTTTAAATGTTTGTCATTGTGGAATAATGTGTTGAAGGATTCAAGAACTTTGTCTAAGCCTGCAAAATAAGTAATAAATTAAAGAAATATGTTAGATTAGTGATCTAATAGATTAGATGATAAAAATTGACATGATAGAACATGTTTTACGTGTTTGCATCCACTTTTTTCTATCTGCCAGATTCGTTAGTAGAATTCTAGTTACATAGATAGAACTTGTTTTTATGTTATGATTATAAGAGGGTGCATTTATAAATAAGGTAGAGAATTTTAAATTTAAAAAATTGAAATGATTGTCTTTAAGTTTTTTATTTTAACAACAGAAAGGAAAATTTGAAAGAAAACACTTATATCTAATAAGATCAAACTAAGTAACATTGAAACTAATATACACCATCCGTTGGCTGTTAGTTGGGTTGGACAGTTTCGAACGTATTAAGAAAAATTGGAAATGTAAGGGTAGAAGGGGAACCATCTTTTTTGGTATAGCGGGGTAAATCGCCAAATTTAGGCCAACAAGTTGTTATGTAATCTAGGATACCGTATTCAAAAACAACAAATTGATGGTCTTTTTTAAACATATATTTACAGGTTCATGTTTGGTTATTGAATAATTATTGTAAGAAGTTTAAGTCTGCAACAATATTTTTTGGCGTCTCTTGAGGAACCAGGTTTATAATATTTTATGCGGGTGTAATTTTTTGTGAAGGTTTTTTCTTGGTATATTTTCTCTTAATACCAACCTATTTTATGAAGAAGGGGAAAACATTATCAAGAAGTTTTCTAAGAAAGTAAAGGTAGAGTGGTATTAGATTTCTAGTGCTATGACTTAGAAGTATATATACCTTTTTATATTAAAAATTAGGTGGATATATTTTGAGGTAGTAAAGTTTTAGATTAAAAAATATTGAAGGATGAAGATTAGATTAGAAGTAGTAGTGACCTATATAAAGGGAGGTCAAAATTTGAATTTTTGCAGATCTGGTCAAAACAGTATGAGCAAAGCAAGTAGTCATCTCGAGAAAAAGAATGACATTGAAGAATGGTAAATTGTGGAAAATACTTGTTTATGAGTGAAATAATGAATGCTTAGTTCTTAGAGAGTCAAGTTAGATTAGAATAACATTAATTGTTAAATTAGTAGTGAGAATGTGAAAGAATGTGGTTATTATTAGTGGTGGCAAAGAAGTATACCCATTTAACGGTTTTAAACATGTATGTGTTTGGCAGGTAGCGGGTTATCCATTTAACAGTTTTAAACGTGTACGTGTCTCATAGGTAGCATGTTTAGCAGATAGCTGCTTATGCAGGTAAACAAGTAAACGTGTTTGGCAGGTAGCAAGTTAGGCACGTAAACACACACAGGTTACCCACTAGACAACCCATTTAAGTTAGTATTTATCAAGTATTTTATAATATTATATAAAACTAATTTGCATGCGTGAATTAAATCGAATTTCAATAATTGAGATATGTATAATATAAAAGAAATAATTATGATATTTGTTGTATTTTAATTTAAATATTATATTATTTAAAATATTTATACGATTATAAAAAATAATTTGTATGCCTTAACTAAATCAAAATGTTATAATTAAGACATGTATATGGTAACCAAGATAACTGTAATATGATTTTGATATTGTTTGATTATATTTAGATATTTTAGATATTTTATTTAATATTATGGAGATATTAAATAATATATACCTATTAGACATCTAATTATATTTTAATTTTACAATATTATATTATTAAAATATTTGTACGATTATAAAAAAGACATTTGTATGTCTTAGCTAAATTAGAATTCTATAATTAACATATGTATATGGTAAACAAGATGATTGTAATATGATTTTGATACCGTTTGATTATATTTATATACCTATTAGACATCTAATTGTAATTTGATTTTAAAATATTATATTATTTAAAATATTTATACGATTATAAAAAAAATTGTACCCCTCAAGTAAATCGAATTCTATAACTAAGACATGTATATTATAAACAAGATAATTCTAATATGATTTTGATATTGTTTGATTATATTTAGATATTTTATTTAATATTAGGTATATATTAAATAATATATACCTATTAGACATCTAATTGTATTTTATTTTAAAAATATTATATCATTTAAAATATTTATACGATTATCAAATATAATATAGTTCTAGTTTAGTTTTTTTACTTCATCTTAGTTCTTTAGATCTCTCAAGCTTGAACTGTATTGTTTATATGATTTAAATAATTTATTTTACTTTCGAATTATTGAATATTTGAAGTATAAATTTAAAGTTTTAGAATTCTATAAGTATATGCATAAACATAAATTACTTGTAAATAACAAAATAAACATTGAAAGAGTTTAGTTAATATTTGATAAAATATATAAGTAAAACAAACAATTCATTAATAATAAAACCAAACAAATAAAATAGTTGTTCAATCAAATAAAAAGAAAAACATAACAATGAAAATGCCAAATACAATCAAATGTAAAAAACACTAAGGAGTTTCGTCTTCGTTGTTCGAAGGTGATGGTGAACCTTGCAAATGCATGTTCTCTATCATTTGTCGCATGTATTCGGATTGTTCCGCTTAAGAGGCTGCCAATCGATCATTTCATTCCTCTTGTCTGCCATGCCACTGCTCGTATTCACCCCGCCACTGCTCGAATTGACCATATCGCTCGCTGTTTTGAACCTGCCACTGCTCATATTGACCATGCCGCTCGTCGCTATGAACCTGCCACTGCTCATATTGACCCTGTCAGTGCGTATGAAGACCATGCCACTCCATTTGCTGAGTATGCGCCGACTGGGCATACTGCATTTGTTGTTCATACGCCCACTCAACATGTTCACGGTCGGAACGTCCTTGTTGTTGTGGTTGTCTAGAAGAACCACCAGCAATCACTAGAGCGACATGCGGCTGAATTTCATGCTAAGGGTATCCATAAGGTGGATTTGGTGGTTTGCTAACATTTTTCGCATCCCATATATCATCCAACAAGTGTAAATAGTTACTCCATGCCTGCCATTTTGATATAAACTCTCCATCCCTAGTAGATATCTCCTGCAATCTCAAAGAGTGTCTACCTATAACACTACCTGGCCTCACTTTGATCGGAGTGTACGTACTCACATCAACCCCATGCTTAAGAAGCAAATGACTCAATATCATCCCATAAGGTAATTTATCCCTCCCAATTTTCATAGCCATATTCCGAATCATCAAACTTACCAAATTAATTCTGCATCATTTCGTACCACAAAAGCAGTTAAAAATGTTTGAATATAGGAAAGTTGCGAATCATTGTTACTATGAGGAAGAAATAAAATGTTAACCAATTTCAAAGCTAATTTGCCATTAGCATCCAAATTACCTCTTAGGACTCTAGCTTTACCGTTAACTTCTAGGGCGTGCAGAACACAAATCAGAAGCTCTACTGCGTCCTCTAAGGACACATGCCAATCAACACCCCAACCCGAATAAGGAAAATAAAGCAAATCTAATTTTTCACTAGTATACATATCTCGAGATGGAAAGAAAATTTGATCTTTAAAATCAGTTTAAAAAAACTATAGGAAACACCATTAATTATACGCCTCATTTATAAACCTCGACCCTTTGAATCATTGTGCAGTGGCATAATTTTTTTTACTAAGTCGATATATCATTCACACTTGAATCTAGCAAGATACATCAAACCTACACCACTATTAGGTTCAAGAAGTTTGAATTTTGTTTGCATACCTTCAACTTGGATAAGTTCATCGTAATCCAAATACATACCAACGTATATTTTGGTTACACCTCGTGGTGCTTGCGGGTTACAGATGCGAATCTCCCCTTCACCGTGATGTTCGATTGTCTAGATCTTTGGTTCCTCTTCGTCTGGATACGAAGAAATTCTTTTGGAATTTGGTCTTTGTTTCTAGGATGATGAATCATTTCCACTCCTCCAGACCTACTTTGATTTTCTCGAAGGGGACATTAAGACAAACTTTGTTGAATTTTTTGGTGTTTGAAATTAAAAAAAATATATATAGAGAATATTGTAATAGGTATGAGATAGATAGTGCGAGTGAAGAAAGAGAAGGAGATGTCTCCTATTTATTGGGTTTTGTTTTTATAAAGAGCAGTTTTTATGACGTCATCAAAACAGATATCCAAACTCCCCTATAAATAGAGGATATCCGTTTTTATGACGTCATCAAAACGGATATCCGAATTCAACCAATTCATTTTATTTTTATTTTTAAAGAATCTCCCCTATAAATAGAGGAGACTCATAATCCATACTCACCATCTCTCAAAACTACTCTACATCTCTCTGAATCTTTCTACTTATTTTACAAATTTTGGAAAGCATTAGTTACTTGTTTTAGATATTATAGTTCTAGTTTCGGAATAGTTTAAATATATTTTTTTGATACTTATTTTTTTTTATAAAAACACTTAAATGACATTGTGATAACATTATCTAGGTAAATTAATAGCTTCGTATAATTTATCAAGTTATTTGCTTGTTATAGTTGTTTAGATTAGTTGTTATTCGTTTATTTTTATTTAAAAAAAACTAAATATTTCATTTTCATTTGTGATATTATTAATTATTAGTCTAAATTTAGTTTTTATTAATTTCAATATTAGTTTCGATTAGTATTTTATTGTATATTTTTTAAAATTTTTTTTTTAAGTTTTAAAATGGCTTTAAAACGTACAAATACTAATACTCACCCACCCGCTAATGTAGATCTCAATACCAATGATGATTTTCCTAGATACTCCCTCACATTAACAAACTCTCCTCCCATGAAAGTAGTGGTGGTTCGAGGTCTCGTAAGAAAACATCTTGGATTTGGGAGTGCGTTAGTGTAACGGATGATAATACCTCCGTTATTTGTAAAATGTGTCATAAAATTTATACTTATAGAGCAGCAGACAAAAATATGGCCACCTGCACTATGGTAAAACATTTAAAAACTCATGAAATATTTGATCATTTAAAACCTAACAAAAATAGTAATACGTTTGTAGACCCTCAAACCGGTCTTCCTTTTGAGTTTAACTAAGATAAAGGTAGGGAATAAACAATGATTCATGTGATTGGTAGTTTACAACCTTTCGGTTATGCAGATACTTGAAGATAAGAAAATTGGATGCAAGTTGGGGTAAACCCACGAGCTAAACACATTATTTTACTGGTTTTGATATGATATGTGTTACCCTTCATTGGATGGATCCCGAATGGGTACTCAACAGGAGAATTGTGTGGTTTGAATCTATTGGCCAACATAACGCACAAGTAATTAAAGAGAGTATAGTTGAATGCATGAATATTTATGAAATTAAAAATAAGATTGTGTCCATTTCGTTTGATAATGCATCTGCTAATTCGAGTGCTATAAAATTGCTTAGAGATGATATCTCTCCAATTTTTCCTAAATTGTTTCACACCAAATGTTTATGTCATGTATTTCAATTAGTTGCGAAAGATGGAATAAGTATAATTTTGGAAGATTATATTTCTCTTATTAAAAAGAGGGTCATATTTTGCACGACCTCCACGACTAAAAAAGAGCTTTTAAAACACTTGTTATTCAAAATGAGAAAACATATAAGAAACTTATATTAGATGTCGAAATTAGATGTACTTCTACTTATACAATGCTTGTACGTGCTCATATTGTTAAAGAAAAGATTACATCGCTTTCTAATGCATCTTATCCTCACATAATTCTAGAAAATCAACAATGGAAATATTGTGCTACCATGTTAAGATTTTTAAAACTTTTTAAATATAACACTAAAACCTTTTCTTCACAAAATCAACCTAATGTTCACTTCCCACTTTTCACGATTACTAATCTTGCTATGCATATGAATGAACTTAGATATAATTTTGTATGCTTAGACATTGTGTCCCAAATGGAATTAAAGTTTTCAAATTATTTTCATCCAATCTCTATGGCTTATTCTATTGCGTGCATTTTGGATCATTTTTTATGAAAATATCAACTTGAATTGCTTGTTAAATGTTTTTATGGATCGTTCCATTTTTTTTTTGAAATGTGTCCATCAGATGACCTAGTTAACCCTGATGGGTATATTTCCGACGTATATGATTGTATGCTTAGTATGTATAATAAGTCTGCTGAAAGATATAGACCAAATACAACTTCAAATGTAAGGCGGTAATAACAGTAGGGGTATATGAAGATCTTCAACTAACCATGTTCAAATGGGAATGTTACAAAGTGATGAATTTTGATAAACCCCTCAATCTGATAATGAGTTGTCTAGATATTTGAGCACTAGGTTTTATTTAACGAATTATACTGACTATGGTATTGAAGATATCATAAGATGGTGGAGTACCAAAACTGATGATTATCCTATTCTATGCAAGTTTGTTAAAGAGATTTATGCAATACTTATGTCTACAGTTGCAAGTGAGTGTGTTTTTAGCCAAACGAGGTTGCAATACATGACTAAGAGAACAAGATTGACAGAAAAACCACTTGGAGTGCTTGTGGCCGTCAAGGATTAGACCACGACGGATAAAAGGATGAAAGACAGAGAGTTTAAAGACGAAGTTAATGTACATGATATCTTCGAAGATTATCCGGATGATTGTGAAGATACACTTGAACAATAAATTGAAAAAATGAAGTTGAAGGTGAATCAAGTGAGTCTGAAGATTATGCTTACGAAAAAGAACTTGAAGAACTTGAAGAACTTGAATGGTGTTTGTAATATTATATTAGATTTTGTATTTTAATTTGAAAATATTTGTACAACTCTTGGCCCGCAAAAGTATAAACTGTGAACGATTAAATAAACTAAAAAACAATTTACCTTTCATTGCAATAACAACAATAACAGTATCAAATAATTATAAGATATGATTTTTTTTATAAAATAAAAACAACACTTGTAATATTTAAAACCAAATCACAATACTAATCCAAATGTAATATTATATTATAACCATATAACTTGTAATATTTTACCATGATAAGATATGATTTTGGTTTAAACAATAATAACAAACACTTGTAATATTTATAACCAAATCATAATATTAATCAAAATGTAATAATAAAATGATAACCATATACCTTGTAATATTTTACCATGATAAGGTATAAGTGTTTTAAAAAAAAAATAACAACACTACTAATATTTATAACCAAGTCATAATAATAATATTCAAAATGTAATATTAAAATTTAAACCATATAACTTGTAATATTTTAACATGATAAGATATGTTTTTGGTTTATTAAATAATATCAACACTTGTAATATTTATAATAATAATATTCAAAGTGTAATAATAACATTATACCCTTAAAAGTAATATTTAAAATTTTGATTTATAAAATAATTACAACACTTAAAATATTAATAACCAAATCATAATAATACTAACCAAATTGTAATAATAAATTTATAATCATATATATTATAATAATATTTTTTAAATATAACTTAAGGTATGATTTTGGTTTATAAAATAATTACAACACTTATAATATTTATAACTATATAATAATCATAATCAAAATGTAATAATAAAATTAAAATCATATAACTTTTAATTGTAAAATATGATTATAATTAATAAAATAATAACAACCATAAAAATATTTAATTCTAATATTTGATAATACTTCTTACAATATTTAAAAAATAAATAAATAATTTTTATAATAATAAGCTTGTAAATTAAGTTTTTTTATTTAGCGTGTCTGGCAGGTAACTGCTTAAGTTTGTAAACAAGTAAACGTGTCTCGCATGTAACGTGTCTGGAAGGTAGCAGGTTTGGCAGGTAAATGCTTATACGTGTAAACAAGTAGACGTACCTGGCAGGTAGCGCGTCCCGGCAGGTAGCGTGTCTGATAGGTAACTAGTTAACCGTGCCATTTCTGCTTATTTAAATTCTGACAGGTACGAATTTATTTCTGGCTGGTTGAGACCAATTTGTTATATCTAGTTATTATGTCAGAGTTATTGATTGACGTTATGAAAATATATATAGCACGTGTCAATATAGCCAGGCACACGTTAAGTTAGTAACCATGTGTATATTAAAATTGTTGTGACCTTGTCTTGTCTTATTTTTAGTTTTTTAAAGTAATTATTTTAAAAAGCTCATTTTCTTCAAGGACTAGATGGAGTCACACATATAAAATATATTTCTTTTATTAGACAAGGTAAATTAAGCTACTAAAGGGATAAGATGCATGGAACATGATGAATGTCATGGATAAGGAATGAAAGATGACGATGGTCATAATGAGAGATATCACGAGAGTGAAATTCAAAATTACGACGAGGATTGCATTCACGATTATGGCGATCGTGAAATTCCAATTTTGATTAGGTTACATTAAAGGGTTATGGCGAGGATAATATTCTAAGTTATGAGGAATGCTCTATTTAGAGTTACGATGAGGGTGAAATTCAGTTAAGATGGTTATAACAGAATGACACATGTAATTTAGTGATTAGAGACATGTGTAATTTAGTGATTGAGATAATATTTCATGTAAATTTTATAAATAGAAAATAAAGTCTTAATTTGGAGAGAGATCACATATTTTAATAAAAACAAATATCATACAATTTTTTTTCTTTTTCAATTCATCATTGTGGCTAAGTCTTTGAAAATATTTTCAAAAAAACTAGCTCTGAGATGTATAAGTTAAAATTTAATATATTACCTCGTCAAAACTTTTCAGCTAATAACTCATATTTTTCTTTTTATTGCTTGATGTGTATTGATCTTTCTTTTATCACACATATTGTTTTTGTCTTCAAAAGATTAACAACAATCGCCCCCTTATTTGATTTGATTTCGATTAAGTTTGTCATATTTATCTTTTTTCTTTTGGGTATCAATATTTTTTCATTATTTTATATATTTTCTTCCAAATTTTAAAATAGACTTTTATTTTTGGAAAGCACTCGAAAGGTTTATTCTTCTTCCATTATACCTTCCACAAACATAAAACATTTATACACATGCGAGGAATTACTATTGTCCATCAATATATTATTTGGGAAGTTCATATCATTGACTCTTTCATTTTTCAAATTGGTTTTTTTGTGATTCATCTTGTTAAATCAAACAAAAAATCATAAACTAAATAATAATTGTTAAACAACAAAGAGAGAAGTAGCCGCAGGAGGCGGCTAGGGTTTTGTGTTTATTAGAAAATGTTTCTTTTTGTATTGAACTGTTTTTTTATATTGATAAACCCAAGTAAGGATCTCAATATATAGAGAACTTAGAGGCTTATATAAAGAAACTTAATAATGAATATTCTAATAATATCCAAACATGACAAACATTTTTAATATTATGCAGCGTGAATATGTTACATGCTAGCGCACTAAAAACATGTTATTGCGTGAATATTCTAACACTCCCCCTTAAGTTGTCTAGTAGGATCACCAATACCCAACTTGGATAAAACTGATTCAAATGTTCTTGCAGCAACCGCTTTTGTCAGGATGTCTGCCAGTTGGTCTTCGGATCTAACAAACAAAAGTTCGACTGTCCCATATTCAATCTTTTCTTTTATGAAGTACCTATCTATTTCAACGTGATTTGTTCTGTCGTGTTGTACCGGGTTCTCTGAAATCCTAATCGTAACTTTATTATCGCATATTAACTGAGTTGGACACTTTAGAGGGGATCCGATTTCTTTCATTATCTTCTTTAACCAAAGTATCTCGGTAATCCCCTAACGATTCCTCTAAATTCCGATTCAGTACTTGACAGTGATACTACTTTTTGTTTCTTACTCCTCCAAGTTACCAAGTTACCTCCAAGAAGAGTAAAGTAGCTAACAGTTGATCGCTTGTTGTTTCTTACAAATTATGCCTCTTCCTGGTGTGCCTTTGAGAATTGAATAATCCTCATTGCTGCCTCCATATGGTGTTCCTGAGGATGATGCATGAACTGGTTAACTACTCCCACCGCGTATGCAATGTCGGGTCGAGTGTGAGCCAGGTAAATCAATTTTCCCACCAAATTTTGGTACCTTTCTTTACTCGCTGGTCTGGCTCCTTCAATTATCTTTAGTTTGTGATTCACAACCATAGGAGTGTCATTTGGTTTGCAATCCACCATGCCAACTTCAGCTAATAAATCCAATATATATTTCCTTTGGGAGATATAAATCCCTCATCTTGACCTAAGAGCCTCGATTCCTAGGTCATACTTCAACCCCCCAAGGTCTTTCATTTCAAACTCCTTGAAGAGGTTCTTCCTAAAAGAGCTAATTTTTTCTTCATCATTCCCCATTATAATCATATCGTTGGCATATATTACAAGACAAGTGACTAATTCTCCTCTTTTTTTAAAAAAAACAAGGTATGATCCCCATTACTCTGTTTGTAGCTATACTGCTTCATTTCCATTGTAAATCTCCAAAACCAAGCACGAGGAGACTGTTTGAGCCCATATAATGCCTTTTTAAGTTTACATACCTCATTTTCTTGAAAACCATAAGAGAACCCTGGTGGGGGTTCCATATATACCTCTTCTTCCAAGTATCCATGTAAGAAAGAATTCTATACATCAAATTGATGAAGAGGCCAATCTTTATTCGCGGCTATTGAAAGTAAAACTCTTATAGTGTCAATCTTTGCAACTCGAGAGAACGTTTCAGAGTCGTCTATACCATATGTTTGTGTATATATTTTGGCAACCAATCTTGCCTTGTGTCGCTCAATGGTGCCATCAGATTTATATTTTATATTAAACACCCATCTACACCCGACTGCTTTCTTCCCTTGTGGTAACATATAATTCTCCCATATAGCATTCCTTTTTAGAGCTTCAATTTTGATATTCATTGCCTCATGCCATTCAGTCATCTTCTTAGCTTCTTGAGTTGTTTTAGGGATTTGTTCAGAGAGAATAGTAGCTGAAAACGCCTTTGCAATCTTCGTCATTACTTTCCTGTCCGTTTTTACCGGATATGTAGAAGCACGAGGAACGTGTTCCGGTGAATACCGGCCAGGAGGAACTCCTCTATTTTTTCTTAGGGGAAGAACCAGAGTTTCAGTTTCAACAAATGAACTTCCTGAAATGTCATGGTCAGTAGCATTTTGTGAATTATGACATTGTAAATTGTTGACCTCTTGATGAACATTTTCTTTGGCTGATTCGCTGGTAGTATCCATGACATTTATTTCTTGTTGGACATTATCTTCGAGAGAATCATTGATGGTAAGAACTGCATCGCCAGTCTCCTTTATGTTGGAAGATGCGTCTTCGGTGGCGCCATCTACCGACTCTGTCGGCACATCCTCAAAGTAACTTTCATATAGCAACCAGTCGAGTGATTCACTTACTTTCTCCCCCTGAGCACGAGATTGGTGGTAAAAAAAATAATCGGATTCTAAGAAGTCACAGTCCATGGTGACATGGATTCGACGAGTAACCGGATTGTAACACCGATAGCCCATTTGAT
The DNA here is from genome assembly GCA_036936605.1 of Limnanthes douglasii subsp. nivea. Lineage (NCBI taxonomy): Eukaryota > Viridiplantae > Streptophyta > Magnoliopsida > Brassicales > Limnanthaceae > Limnanthes > Limnanthes douglasii. The sequence continues at coordinate 23,976 of JAUPFV010000500.1, forward strand.
GGACACCATACCAACGAATACACACTTTTCAGCACACGGATTAAGTTTGTTTCGACTAGTTTTAGGGATATGAACAAACACCGAACAACCAAAGACACGAGGTGGTAAGGTCATAACAGATAGAATTGTAACTTGGGTGGCAAACACTTGTAATGGATTTTTATTTTCTAGAAATCGGGTTGGTAGACGATTTGCAAGATACGTGGCTATAGCAAGAGCTTTTGGCCAAAGAGAATGATGAACTCTAGATTCAATCATAATAGCTCGAGTTTTTTCAAGTAAAGTACGATTTTTTCGTTCTGAATTACCGTTTTGTTGAGGTGTGTTTGGACAAGTGGTTTGATGAATAAGACCATTTGTTTTGAAAAAATTATGCATTGTTCGGTTGACAAACTCTGTTCCATTATCAGAACGGAGAATCTGTATTTTTTTCAAATTGAGTCAAAATTATTTTGTAAAAACAAACAAATATTTCTGGTACTTCCGATTTATGTTTCATGAAGTATATCCAAGTCATTCTTGAGAAATCATCCACAAATAAAAAAAGTATCTAATTTGATTGTTAGTGGAAATTTGGTGTTGGACCCCAAACGATAGAATGGATTAGCGAAAAAGCATAATCAACTCTAGTATTACTTTGATTAAATGACACCCTACGATTTTTTGCAAGAATGTAGGTTTCACATTTCTCATGAATGGAATTATTCAAAAAAAGACTAGGAAACAAACTTTTAAGATAGCTAAAAGAAGGATGACCAAGTCGCCGGTGCCATAACCAAAGTTTTCTTTCAGTTGTTCCGTGAGCAAGCATGGCATGTCCCTTATGAACTACCTCATCAACATAATAAAGACCTCCTTGTTCAGTACCACACCCAATGATCTCCTTCGTACGAATGTCCTGTAAAATGCAAAAAAAAATGGATACATAAGAACCACACAGTTGATTTGTTTTGTCCCTTGACTAACTGATAATAAATTTAAGGATAGTGAAGGAATGTAGAGACATTTTTTAATTTCCATTTTTTGCGAAAAAATAATTGAACCTCCCCCTTTAACTTCACAAATTTCTCCACTAGCAGTCTCAATATGGGACTTCTTTGGAGATGACTTGTCACCAAAGTCTTTAAGATCATAAGATACGGTGTTCGTAGCCCCGCAATCAAAGATCCAATTTATTGATTTCTCAAACTCTTTACCTCCAAGTTTTTCATAGGAGTTCGCCGTTATTCCTCCAAAACCAGTGCCACTTTCTTGCTCATTTTTAGTCGGATCTTCACCGCCACTTGTAGACGAAGCCCGTTTGGCATTAGATCTGAAATACTGGTTAATTTTCTCCTTATGATCTTCCTCCCGCCATTCTAGATAGCCAACCAGATGGAAACATGTCTCTTTATTGTGTTTCTTCATCCCACAATGAGTGCAATACAACTTGGATTTATCTTCTTTCTCTTTGGATCAGAATTTAAACCTCTGTGCAGAATCTTTATCAGCCAAACCCATTCCAATTTCAATCGAGTCACTATCAGAAGAATTTGATTTTAGTATATTAAGCCTAGCCACTTCCCTTCGTATTGTAGCATATGCTATTTCCACAAAAGGAAAATGATCATTTTTCAGGATATCTCTCTTTACTGGTTCCAGCTTGTCATTAATCGCCATTAGCAATTGATAGAGTCTTTGTTCTTGAGTATTCTTATTGTAGATCTAAATATCTTCTGGGTCTTTCATAGGGTTTGGATCTTGCCTATCTATAGACATCCAGATGTTCTGCAGTTTGTTCAATAAGTCTTCTAGTGTATCAAACCCTTGCCTTAATGAATTAACCCTCTTATGAAAGTCAAACACCTGTAACGAATCTCTACCAGAACCGTATGTGGTGGCTAACCCATCCCGGAGGGATTTTGTAGTGGGATATTGCGAGACATTATTCACCAAGCTGGATTCAAGATTCTGGATAATCCATGTGAAAACACATTCATCTTGTTCCCACCTTGTATATGTGTTGTCAGTTTTGGATGAAGGTGTTGACTCCCCTGTAAGGTGAGAACCTCTCCCTCTTCTCCCAATTGCTTTCTTCATCAGGTTTGCCCATACGGCATAGTTGTCACCACCGAGTTTAATCCCTAAGGATAAATTCTCGAGGTTAGTTGTTTGTTGTTGTGTTCCGAGACCATTATAATATAATGTAACACTAATGAGCAAACAATGCCAAAAATAAGGACAGACAGAATCATCAAAACATTTCCATTGAAGTGGGTGTTTTCGATATTACTATGAATCTGAGAAATCGTTGTGTCTATTCCTGGTGGTGATTGATTAAACGAATTGGGCAGTTCAAGTAACAAAAGTGGTGGTGGGTCGAGGTTTCGTAAGAAAACATCTTGGATTTGGGAGTACGTTAGTGCAACAGATGATAGTACCTCCGCTATTTGTAAAATGTGCCATAAAAGTTATACTTATAGAGTAGAAAACATAAATATGGGCACTTGCACTATGGTAAAACATTTAAAAACTCATGAAATATTTGATCATTTAAAACCTAACGAAAATAGTAATACATTTGTAGACCCTCAAACCGGTCTTTCTTTTGAGTTTAACCAAGATAAAGATAGGGAATAAATAATGATTTGTGCGATTGGTAGTTTACAACCTTTCGGTTATGCAGATACTTGGAGAGACGGAAATTGGATGCAAGTTGGGGTAAACCCACGAGCTAAACGCATTCCACATAGCTCTTTGCGATCGCTAGCCTTTAAATATTTTTTAAAAAGGAAAAAAAATATTACTTAAACTATGCTAGCTTTGACATGGAATGTTACTCTTACTAGTGGCATAGTGTTTTTACTCGTTATGATATGATATGTGTTACCCTTCATTGGATAGATCCCAAATGGGTACTCCAAATGAGAATTGTGTAGTTTGAATCTATTGGCCAACATAACGCACACGTAATTAGAGAGAGAGTATAGTTGAATGCATGAATATTTATGAAATTAAAAATAAGATTGTGTCTATTTCGTTCGATAATGCATCTGCTAATTTGAGTGCTATAAAATTTCTTAGAGTTGATTTCTCTCCCATTTTTCGTAAATTGTTTCACACCAAATTTTTATGCCATGTACTTCAATTAGTTGTGAAAGATGGAATAAGTATGATTTTGGAAGATTATAATGTTCCTATTAAAATTGGGGGTCCTATTTTGCACAATCTCCGCTGCTAAAAAAGAGCTTTTAAAACACTTGTTATTCAAAATGGGAAAACATATAAGAAACTTATATTAGATGTCGAAAGTAGATGGAATTATACTTATAAAATGCTTGCACGTGCTCATCTTGTTAAAGAAAAGATTACATCGCTTTATAATGCATCTTATCCTCACATAATTCTTGAAAATCAACATTGAAAATATTGTGATACCATGTTAAGATTTTTAAAACTCTTTAAAGATAACACTAAAACATTTTCTTCACAAAATCAACCTAATTTTCACTTGGCTCTTTTCACGATTACTAATCTTGACATGCATATGAATGAACTTAGATCTAATTTTGTATACTTAGACATGGTGCCCCAAATGGAATTAAAGTTTTTAAAGTATTTTCATCCAATCTCTCTGGAGAGTACATTGTCGACGTATATGATTGTATGCTTAGTATGTATAATAAGTATGTTGAAAGATATAGACCAAATACAACTTCAAATGTAAGGGGGTAATAACAATACGGGTATATGGAGATCTTCTACTAATTATGTTCAAATGGGAATGTTACAAAGCAATGAAATTAGAGAGACCCTTCAATCTGATAATGAGTTGTCTAGATATTTGAGCACTAGGTTTGATTTAACGAATTATTCCAAGTATGGTATTGAAGATATCATAAGAAGGTGGAGTACCAATATCCTATTCTTTGCAGGTTTGTTAAAGAGATTTATGCAATACCTATGTCTACAGTTGCAAGTGAGTGTGCTTTTAGCCAAGAAAGGTTGCAATACACGACTAAGAGAACAAGATTGACAGGAAAAGAACTTCGAGTGCTTGTGGTAATCAAGTATTGAAGCACGACAAATAAAAGGACGCAAGACAGAGAGTTTAAAGACGAAGTGAATATAGACGATATCTTTGAAGATTATCCCGATGATTATGAAGATACACTTGAACAATAAATTGTGGAAAATAAATAAATCTGAAGGTGAATCAAGTGAGTCTGAAGATTATGCTTATGAAGAAGAACTTGAAGAAGATGAATGATGTTTGTAATAGTTTTTTTTTAGATTTTGTATTTTAATTTGAAAACATTTGTACAACTCATGGTCCGCAAGAATATAAAATGTGAAAGAATAAATAAACTAAAAAAACTATTTACCTTTCATTACAATAACAACAATAATACTATCAAATATAAGATATGATTTTTTCTATATAAAATAATAACAACACTTGTAATATTTAAAATCAAATCACAATCATAATCAAAATGTAATATTAGCATTATAACCATATAACTTGTAATATTTTACCATGATAAGATATGATTTTGGTTTAAAAACTAATAACAAACACTTGTAATATATATAACCAAATCATAATATTAATCAAAATGTAATAATAAAATGATAATCATATACCTTGTAATACTTTACCATGATAAAGTATAATTTTGGTTTAAAAAATAATAACAACATTGCTACTATTTATAACCAAGTAATAATAATAATAATAATAATAATAATAATAATATTCAAAATGTAATATTAAAATTATAATCATATAACTTGTAATATTTTAACATGATAAGATATGGTTTTGGTTTATAACATAATATCAACACTTGTAATATTTATAACCAAAACATAATAATAATATTCAAAATGTAATAATAACATTATACCCTTAAAAGTAATATTTAAAATTTTGATTTATAAAACAATTACAACACTTAAAATATTAATAACCAAATCATAATAATACTAACCAAATTGTAATAATAAATTTATAATCATATATATTATAATAATATTTTTTAAAAAAAACTTAAGGTATGATTTTGGTTTACAAAATAATTACAACACTTATAATATTTTAACCATATAATAATAATCAAAATGTAATAATAAAATTAAATATATTTGTAAAATATGATTATAATTAATAAAATAATAACAACCATAATAATATTTAGTTCCAAATTATGATAATAATATTCATAATGTAACAATAAAATTATAATAATACTTTAAAAATAAAATAAATAATTTTTATAATAGCGTGTCTAACAGGTAAGCGTGTCTGACACGTAACGTGTCTGACAGGTAGCAGGTCTAGCATGTAAATGCTTATACGTGTAAACATGTAAACGTGTCTGGCAGGTAGCGTTTCCTGGCAGGTAGCGTTTCTTGGCAAGTAACTGGTTAAACATGCCACTTTTGCGTATCTAAATTTTGACAGGTACCCATTTATTTCTGGTAGGTCCAGACCCATTTGTCATATCTAGTTATTATGTCAGAGTTATTGATTGACGTTATAACAATATATACAACACGTGCCAATATGTTCAGACACACGTTAAGTTGGTAACCATGTTTATATTAAAATTGTTGTGACCTCGTCTTGTCTTATTTTTAGTCTTTTAAAGAAATTATTTTAAAAAACTAATTTGCTTCAAGGACTAGATGGAGTCCAGATAAGGCTATATCACACATATAAAATATATTTCTTTTATAAGACGAGGTAAATTAAGCTACTAAAGGGATAAGATGCATGAAACATGATGAATGTCGTGGATAAGGAATGAAACAGGACGAGGGTCATAATGAGAGATATCACGAGAGTGAAATTCAGAATTACGACGAGGGTTGCATTCACGGTTATGACGATCATGAAATTCCATTTTTTCTTAAGGTTACATTAGGGGTTATGACGAGGATAATATTCTGAGTCATGAGGAATGCTCTATTTAGAGTTACAATGAGGGTGAAATTCAGTTATAACGGTTATAACACAATGACACATGTAATTTAGTGATTAGAGACATGTGTAATTTAGTGATTAGATAATATTTCATACATTTGGTTATAACATAATATTTCAGTTATAACGGTGAAATTCATTTGGAGAGTGATCACATATATTAATAAAAACAAATATCATACATTTTTTTTTCAATTCATCATTTTGGCTAAATCTTTGGAAAGATTTTCCCTAAAAAAATTAGCTCTCAGAAGCATAAGTTAAAATTTAATATATTAACTCGTCAAAACGTTTGAGCTAATAACTCATATTTTTGTTTTTATTGCTTGATATGTATTGATCTCTCTTTTATCACTCATATTGTTTTTGTCTCCAAAAGTTAAACAACAATCGCCCCATTATTTGATACGATTTCGATTAAGTTTTTCATATCTATCTCTTTTTTCCGTCGGGTATCAATATTTTTTCAATATTTTATATATTTTCTTCCAAATTTTAAAATAGACTTTTATTCTTGGAGAGCACTCGAAAAATTTATTCTTTTTCCATTATACCTTCCACAAACATAAAACTTTTATACACATGCGAGGAATTGCTATTGTCCATTAATATATTATTTGGGAAGTCTATATCATTGACTATTTTATTTTTTAAATTGGTTTTTTCGATTCATCTTGTTAAATCAAACAAAAAATCATAAACTAAATAATAATGCAAATCATTTTTATAAATTATTATGTTTTTTTAAGTTAAAAATAAGAATAACTTTAAAAGGAATTAACTGAATCCAAATTCTATAAAAAGTACAAAAAAATTTGTTTTCTTTTAGTTTAGAACTTTTTAGAGAGGAAAATAAAAGTTGAAAGAATTTATGTAGTGATTTATTTAATTCTTACGCGATGATGAGAAGTAATACACATTTGAGGAAAATAAATTGCTTATGCTAATGGAAATAGGGAAATGACACACTAAGTACTTTTGGCCAAACCTATTACTATCTAGTACCCAAAAATGGGTTAATGCTCACTTAATATCCATCTCAATAAAATAATTCCCTTTCAAGACTTAATTTTTTTTAATACCGTAACTACCCTTAACCTAGTATATAAGCCTTATTCTGAGAATGAATGGGTATTTTCACCCAATCATCAATTTCAAATTTTGAATTTCAAAACAGCCTCCATTCATCGATCTGTCTTCTCTCAATGTTTGGGTGCAAAGCTGACAGTTTTTCTCACTTACAGTAGAGCCACTGCCACCGATTGAGTTTCAAATTTAGGGCTTCTTTGTTTCATGGGTGTAGAACTGTTGATGGTAAAGCTTCTATCTTTTTCGAGTTCTTGTTGGAATAGAAAACAACTAAGAAGACAAGTAGGCTCATCCTCCTCGTTGGAGTAGTCACTGCAATTCTATGTTTGATTTTCCTAATAATGATCGTTTGTTGCTGGAGAAGGTGCCATGGAGACAAAAACACAAGAGAACGAGGTACAAAAGTTGCGTGTTTAAATCTTTTTCCTCTCGTGTGCAGTGGTTGATATACAGGAATGCACATTGTTTTACTCCTTTTACTAGGTAATCTATAAGGTTATTGCTGCTTAAATATAGATTCATGTAATAATGGGAACCAGCAAAAAAATACTCGAGTGAGTTTAACATAAATGAATCAGGTTATATGTTTACTGAAAGCTTTCATTCAGTTTGGCTTGAACGTCTTTAGTTCACAACCATGGAATGTACGTATCTGTTTCGTTCCTTGTTCCTTAATTATTTTGTATATGTACAGATAATTTTCTTTATCACTTCTATAATCTTGAACCTCTTTAGAAAGCTGTATGTTTAAGACAAATATACTTTAAAATTTCTACAGGGCCGACTATCTGATGGTAATATCATCGTGGTGAAACAGCTTTCCTCTAAATCAAAGCAAGGAAACCGTGAATTTGTCAATGGGATGGGCATTATTTATGGTTTACAACATCCGAATCTTGTTAAGCTTTACGGCTAATGCGTTGATGGAAATCAGTTACTACTTGTGTACGAGTACATGGAGAACAACTGCCTAGCTCACTGGCTATTTGGTAACTACGAAGTTATTTATGCAATCTTTGATGAATGAAATATTAGTTAAACAAAAACTGAACTATAAATCTTTTCCTATATAGGAAAAACTGAACTGGAGCTGGACTGGGAAACAAGACACAAGATATGCATAAGAGTCGCAAGAGGCCTGGCTTTTTTACACGAAGAATCAATGCTTAGAATTATACATAGAGACATCAAAGCTAAAAAAATTCTGCTTGACAGTGACCTTAATGCAAATATATCGGACTTCGGATTAGCACCAGAGTTGCTGGAACTATGTGAATTACAATTTCCAATATAAATAATATTTTCACTCATCTCCTGATTATATGGTTATTATTTTATTGTATTTGTAGCGGATATATCGCACCAGAATATGCTTTGTGGGGCCATCTGACTGAAAAGGCAGATGTTTACAAGGCCTTTTACCTGTCGGGCTGTCCAATTTGAAGCAGCTCGAATCATATATCCATGCATTCTTAGTTGCATTCCGAAGGAAAGTAATCATATACTCATGTATCTCATTGTGATTCGAGATGTGTAAGTGGACATGAGCCTGCACATGCTGGATTTGTTGGAGAAAGAATGTTGACAGCTACTATCTGTGGGGATGACCGAGAAGGAATGCTGGATTTGTTGGAGAAGGAACTTAAGTTCGTTTTTGTTATTTTTTATATCATTGGATAAACACTCCTTATCTTTCGATTTGTATGTTTTGAAACTGTTAATATTACTTCGTACAATGTCTGGTTGTATCGTTAATTCTATTCTTTACGAGTGTTTGACATTGCTATATAGGCTATGATTACATTGGTAGATACTTGTTATATCTTTTTTAGTTGCATTGAAATTAAGTTTCTGATGCCACATTACTCGATACAATGTAATACTTTATTGTATATAAACCTACAATGAGATTTCTAGATACGTGTATATGAAGTTGGTAGATACAACATTTTCCAGACATGAACATTCCACTAACATGAAGTACATGGACGTCATAATCAGCACCAAAACAGTGGTATATGACATCGATATTGCTAAATACGTGGTTTTGTGGTTGCGATTGCGGTTGATTTATTTCAGTCGTTAAACTTCACTTTGTTTTGATAGATTAGTTATCTCTAAATTGCGATTGTGAATCCTAATTGTCATTACAATTGCTCCACTTAACTTCTTACTATCAATGTTTACGTGTAGAATTCAAATCTTAACCAAAATTTTAGATAGACAACACAAATACTAATGAAACCATAACATTAATAAAACATCAGTCAATACATTACATCTTCCAAATACACCAACCCTCTCATGCTTTATAGTTGGTCCATCATTAATATGATATTGCGATTTACGCCTATTAAACACTGCTAGATATATAATATTTGAAATTTAAAACCACAATTATATATCATTGCTAGATGCAGCACTTTTTAGTTGCTAGATTCGACATATGGACATTGATAGATACTTGAGTATAAGTCTGATATATATATATATATATATATATATATATATATATATATATATATATATATGAAATATAGACATTGCTAGATACAACACTTTTTAGTTGCTAGATACGACATATGGACATTGATAGATACTTGACTATAAGTCTGATAGATATGAAATATAGACATTGCTAGATGCAGCACTTTTTAGTTACCAGATACGACATATGGACATTGATAGATACTTGACCATAAGTCTGATAGATATGAAATATAGACATTGCTAGATGCATCACTATATAGTTTCTAGATACGACATATAGACATTGCTAGATACGTGAGTATAAGTCTGATAGATACAACATATAGATATTGCTAGATACGTGATTAATAGTCTGATGGATACAAAATATAGGCATGGCTAGATACTTGAGTATAAGTCTGATAGATATGACACATAGACATTGCTAGATACGTGAATAATAGTCTGATAGATACGAAATATAGACATTGCCAGATACCTAAGTAGAAAAACATTTCCCTTGGTAGAAATACTATTAAAATTGCTAGTAAAACAAAAGTTTGTTAATAAGTTCAGATTAATTGTCTAATACGCCCATCCTTTATTAACTGAATCATACATCCTGCTCCTAAAAAATGAATTACATACTACCATCGTTTGTTTGTGTTTCGATCATTCAGGAAATGCTTAAATATTTCAGCTCTTGTTTCGGCGGGCATTTCCTTTCCATATTCCAGAGGAACATACCCTTTCTGAATGATGTCTTTAGCGTACTTACAAACAAAAACACAGCACTCAAGGCTCCCCTTCTCCTGCTGTGGGATATTTCTCATTGTCTTTATTTTGTATCCACCTTTTACATGACAGATGTATTTTTTATTCATGCAATATGGCAACTGCAAAATCAAGTAATTCATCATTAGATTGTGATTTACGATGCTATGTAATTGCTATTTACTACTACTGTCATTGCTAGATACAGTACGCCACATTGCTAGATGGGCGAACCAAGAGCTTAGGAGCAACTCTAATAACACATTGTTGGATACGTTACTATGGGATTGCTAGATATGACCACAAACACTTTCAATATATTATTATCATTCAATTTTATACCAAGTTCAACTAACTCGACAACAACATCGAACTAACTTCAATGCTACATTGCTAGACGTTACCAAGTTCAACTACTACATTGCTAGACGTGCAGTGCTGACAGTAAACTAGTTGCAGACATTGCTAGATACAACAAAAAATATTGTCCACATTGCTAGATCAGTACAAAATCTCTGCATATGCATAAAAAAATATCTCAACTCTATACGTTGCTAGAAGTTCGTACTTCCACTAGCCGACATTGTGGTTGTAGGCTAAACAGAATCTAACCAGTGCCATCGATGTTGTCGGACGACACTATCGACACTAACAACAACTAACCAGTGCCATCGTGCCATGTCTAACTACTTACGCTAGAGTAACATCTCATCAAACCAGTTACGGACCTGTTTAAGAAGACCAGCTTTACATAAACTATCTATCAAAATCGTATATGTATATACATCTGGAACAACACCATTTTGTTTCATTTATAGCTACTTTCTCACCCGTAAGAGTGTCAACAGCCGAGCAAACAACTCCATAACTTCCTTTACCTACAACTTCCTGGATTTTATATCTACAAGCATCACCATATTCAGAAAAGAACTCAATCTCTGCTGAATTCTGCAACAATTGAATATTATGTCAGAATTGTATCGACCTAATTGTGAAATAAAGACCCACACGAGACACTGAACTACATCATCACATAAACATGAAAACTTGCTGACTCTAAGTGATTAACCAGATTTTATCTTATCTAAGCGATTGATTATAAAGACCATAGAAATCAAAACAACAGAACCAGATTTTATCCTCAATAATATTTACTACGGAACAAGAGAATCGACTTTATACCTTTACACTCATGACTAGAACAATCAAATCAAAACAATAGAACCAATCGGATAAGAACAAGTGAAGAGATACAGAGAGATTTGATGGTTCGAAGGAAATAGAGCCGGTTGATGGTCGACGAAGGTCTACTAGACGGAATGATAGTTATCGGGTCGACAGTTATGGTGGCCGGAGTAGTTCGACGACGTCGTCTGTTCTACCGAAAAACAGTGTCGAACGGTGACGGTGACTTCACGTCCATTGGTCGGAGAAGTCGATAGAAATGGCTATCGTAATGTAGTTGATGTCAGCACCGTTGTTTGCTAACCGATAATTGGAGTCGGACACGGTTAAGGTGACAATCAATTGTCTACACATTTTCATCTAGATGCATCCAACAAAACGATGACATCTCTTTGAGAAGGTATGCTTGTGAGATGGATCCTTCAACATATCCTTTTTTAGTCACCATGAGTTTCACCTTACCAAGATACCTAACCAGGTTTAAATAGAGTTTTGTGTCGATTAATTCATAACAAAAAACGTAAACATTTACTAAAACCAATCAGGAAAAACTTACGATTCAAAAGTATACATCCACCGATATTGACAAAGTCCACCATTGAGCACTTCATATGGAAAATGAATCGAAAGATGCTCCATTACATCAAAAAAACGTTGGAGGAAATATTTTCTTCAACTTACATATTCGCACAAGTAAATATTCAACGTGAAGGGTTGATGAACAAAGGTCTCGGAAAAAATGACACAAATCAACTACTGCCTCCCATATTGGATTAAATAACAAATGACGGAACGAAATGGGTAATAATTTCTCCATAAGGATATGACAATCATGGCTTTTCAAGCCACCAAAACCCTCTACATCTGTGCAACGTGAGAGATTACTTGCATAATCATTCGACGACTTCAAATTTCGTATCCATGTTCAAACAACCTGTTGTTGGTCTTTGTTAAGTACATAATTAGCTTATAGTTTAACCATTCATAACCTTGGGTCATCAATTAGATTCAAATAGCTCATTGAGCATAAATACTCCATATCTTCCGTAGTTTTTGCATTGTCCTTAGTCTTTGATTTAACATCCATGATAGTAAACATCATGTTCTCCAAACAGTTTTTCTCGGTATGCATCAGGTTTATATTGTGCCTAATCACATTCTCCTTCTAGTTAAGTAGCTCCCATAAAATGTTTTTCCTTTGTCCAATGATGTTTTGTACCATATCTTGGTGACTTGTGCTTGCGATTGGATTCACCGAATTCATTAGGAGGAGTGGCATGTAGAACAAAATCTAGTGTTTATATCCTGGTGTGTTGCTCGTTTTCAACTACATGTGTAACCATTTTTCCTTTCAAAAATACAACTTTCTTCTTCCTGTCCGGGTGGTCCTTACTTAGAAAATTCTGATGACAATCAAACCAACATACCATCTTACCTCTCGCAAGGTAATGTATATTCGTTTCAGTCGTACAATACGGGTATGCCAATTTACCATGTGTACTTCAGCCAGATAACATGCCATAACCGGGGAAATCATTGATCGTCCATAGTAGCGCTACTCCTATTGTGAAATTGACTCAGTCTTCAGCATCGTACATCACAACACCATCACCCCATAGGTGCTTAAGCTCGTCTAATAATGGCCACATGAACATATCAAGATTTCTTCCTAGACTAAAAGGACCAGGTATTATAAGTGCTATAAAAATATAAGGATCCTTTATGCATAAACCAAGTGGCAGATTGTAAACACACACCATCACCGGCCAATAAAAGTAATTCTTTGCAAACTTATCAAATGGATTGAATCCATCAGTACATAAGCCAACTCTCACATTACGTGGTTCTGATGGAAACCTCAAATGAAAATTATCGAAATGCTTCGACGCCCCACCATGGCTTGGGTGTGTTATGAATCCGTCAATAGATGGATTAAGATAGTGTCATGTCATATTCTTAGCAGTCTTTCCTGACATATATAGGCTTTATAGTCTAGGTCTTATGGGAAATTAATTTAGCACTTTTTGAGCTACACATTTACTTGTATTAAATTATACTTTGTAACGCGACTTACCTCTCTACAAACAATACTCGAGGCTGGCTGCATCTCCATAAAAAACATACAATATCAACACATGCGTCTATTTTTTGGTGAGGCAGACAGAGACGCATCAACAACTTCTTTGCTTTCAAATATGTAGAAGGAAATTTGTTATCTTTGTCTCGGGTTAGTCATCTCATAATAGAAACATAGCGCTCGTGGTTCCGCTTGGATATTGTAGTGCAACCTTCATAAATTGATTCATCACCATCATGCAGCAGATTGTAGTATGCAACAACAATCCCATTTGGAGACTCACCCTCATTGATGGGTTTCCTGAATCCCAAACCATCACCTACCATCTCATGATATTGGTCCCCAAAAAATTGGTTAGCATGACTGCCTTGAGAATTATCCGCACTCCCTGAACTCTCTCCATGATATACATAACAGTAGTAGTCTTCCACAAATTCATGTCTCACAATATGCTGGTGCACTATATCCGCTGCATTTGGGTAAATATTTTTGCATTTTGAACAGAGATACAATATCAAACTACTCTCTCATATGGAACTTGTGTGCATTTAAGCTCGTAAATTGAAATCATCGACACTATCAAAGAATTTATCTGCAACAACAGTCCTACTAACATGTAAACTACGATACTTCAACTCACGAGCAGTTGGAATATCAGTAGGCATATGGCAAGGACCTGTGATTCGTAATAAAAGATGTAAGACACTAGCTAAGATAGTCGTACTAGATTCGAATGTAGACAATATAAATAGATTAACCTAACACAATATATTTAGGTAACTGGATTTCTATTAGGAATCTTAGGATTAGAGCAGCAATTTAAGCTCATAGTCGTTATAGCAGCAACCAACAATCAAAATCGGAAAAAAAGATTGGCAAGTACAGAGACTGACCTACTTATTGAAGGTCTCGATATGGTTATATAATATTAAGGTGAAGAAGATGGACTGTATTTTTTCTATGTGAAGAGGATGGACTTATATTTTGTGCAGACTCTCTCGTAACTGATTATCAGCGAAAGTTTCAGATCTAGAGTTAACCGGGTTATGCGAAGAGGTCTGTAAGTTTGGTTTTGCGCTTTCAGGTAGTTAATTCCTACTAGTATTAGCCTTTACGTTAGTTTTATTATTACTACTTGTTTTTTCAATTTACATTATCTTTTTTTTTTCAATTTACATTATGGTATGTAAACTCAATTTACCTTGTAATTAAGTCATATGGAACCAAACTGTAGTATTATTATTAACTACTAGTTATAACTATGTACAATTTATACAATTAAGTCCAATAATACCTAGATTCAATTTTGTAAACCAAGTATTCAAACCAAATTAATTAAAATTGTTGAATCACTAAATTATATTCATACTAAGTCTTATTTGGAGAATTTTAGTTATGTTAGATCATATGCTATGATATTGATTTAAATAATTCAAATACAACTACAAAAACATGAATATTTTGATAAAACATTACGTACATATATTAAAAGAAGTCATATGTACATTAAGTTATGATCAAACATAAAACAGGTATCCAAAGTACACAATAACCAAATTTGGTGTACAACATACACCCAAACCCCAACATATTATACAAAACAACAGTCGAAAATATCTGATTACCACATACAAGATAAAACAACTATCAAGCCGGAGAAGAGCCTCTAGTACCATCACCACTACAATCTCTGCTGCTATCACTAACACTTGCATTATTTTCATTCCCATCACCGAACCAAATCACGTCACCCGACATAATATTTTCTGCAACATCACATTTAAAATGAACAACGAGAATTTTGATATCTTTTTCAAGCATCACATTCCTCTAAGACATCTTCTTATTCTTCTCCACCAATTTTTTTTGCTTCCTCGCAATCCAAAAGAAAAGAGATTGATCATTATGATTAACTTCTCCCGACAATGTTATAAGAATGCTTGGCTAGTCCTGTTCCAATTAAACGCCCTTTCTTATTTCTCGATTTCACCGTTGGAAGAGACAAGAACAAGTCTGGATAATCAACAGATTCCAGGTCAGCGTCGTCACCATGTATTGACTTGACCGCTTCTTTCCACTCTTCTTATAATGGCCGGAACACAATTAAAGACCTTTATTAGTTATGCATGAAACAGTTAAAACATATAACTATATGAATTACATGACAAAAGAAAAAAGAGAAATTAAACTATGAAGACAATCACATTGTACAAATAAGGCAATAACCACATGCAAATATATAAAACCAATGCTCACAACAGGAGAGAAGAAACACTAACCGTACTGTAAAACATATATATAAATTTTCGTTAGAAATGGCAAGGAAACAAAAATCAATTAGTAATCCTACTATGTAACATATGTAGACAATGTCATTCAAAATGTCAAGCACACACAAACCATTAGTAATCCTAATATGCAACATATATTGACAATGTCTTTTGGAACCTACGAGAACTTGCATACAATTACTAATCCTACTATCTAACATGTATACACAATGATCAACTAAACCAAATATGCAAGATATTACGTACATATACATATAATCTTATAAGAAACTGATTAAACCAAAATAATACCGTGATTTTAAAAGATGAGGGGTTCACAAATTCTAATGTAGAATTGTCCTAGCCATCCTTCTTGCTGTATGTAAACCTTAGGCATTTGGCCACCCACAACATTTCTC
>JAUPFV010000501.1:0-40182 GCA_036936605.1 Limnanthes douglasii subsp. nivea
ACGGTGACTGATCTTTTTAAAGTTAGGTAAAAAGAATGTCTGAATCTCAATCATTTATTTTGTAGGAAAATACGATTAAAACTCTAATCGTATAAATTCCATAACTTATACGCTCTCTGATCGGGGACCACAACCCACTAAATTGATAAGAATCAGTTTAATCTCTTAATTATCAGTTCAGGCTTAAGTGTTGAGATTGAGATCCACTCATTCACTGTGTCCAAATCCAATTGGTTACCACACTTATTAATCCACAACGCATTTTCACCTTTAAGCTTATTATCCAATTAATTATATAAAATATAATTAATCTATTACGTTTATTATTCGTTCTGCCACTTATTATTTGACTGTCTTATTTATTATTATTGCATAAATATTCTAATAATCTCCCATTTGGACAGCTGTATACTACTCAAAAATATATTTAACTTCAATGAGTACCATGAATCTATTATCAATAGGTGAACTCTCAACCCCGTACATGATCAATGAACTATAAATGACTAAAAACCTCTTCCTAATATGAACAATATGATGCAAGAATAATCACATTATTGTCATCTATAAATTACTTCCAATTATGGTGTGTGGTTTAAAATTAATATGAATTGTAATGATATATATTTACTCTTAATGATCCTACCTTTGAAGATCTAATAAAGAATAAATATCAATAAATATAACTAAGCATATATATTGCAATCAACTTTTACATATATAATATCACATATATCATTGGATCCCATTACAAGCAATTCCACTAAAACTAACAATCCTCCAAATTAACTACACGCGTAGTGGTGGTATTCTTGTAAAACCTTAAGCAATATTGTATTTATCAGAGGATCTGATATCGCCGAGTTTGTGCTGATGTGCTTTATACTTATATGATCCATCTGAACTCTCTCTTTAATATACATGAACTTTATGTCTATATGTTTAGATTTAGACGAACTCTTATTGTTGTTAGAATAATACACTATAGAATTATTGTGACAATACAACCTCATGGGACCTTTTATCCCATGTACAATATGTAATCTTGTGATGAAATTCTGCAACCATAATGACTAGTTCAATACTTTGAAGCATGTAACAATGTTTTTTGACATGGTGGACGATTTAATAAGTATTTGTTCACACTTTTCCAGGATATCACACCTCAACCATAAGAATATATTTCCCAAAGTTCTTTTCAGTATGTTTACGCATCTACCAAAATCTGAATCGGAATATCCAATGGTCTCTAGCCTTTTTGACTTCCTATATATTAGCATGTTCTCTTTTGTTCCTTGCAGATATGGAGAACCATTTTCACTTCCTTTTAGTGCTTCATGTTTAGGTTACTTATGTATTTCCCTAACATATTCACAGCAAAGTCAGTGTCCGACCTAGTATAAAATTGAGCATACATTAAATTCTCAGATGCTGAAGCATAAGTAATCATTTTTATTTCATTAATCTTAATTTTTATCTTTGGAAATTGATTCAGACTTACTCTACCCCCTTTTCTATAGGAATAATTAAGGATTTGTAGTTTTCTAATACATAATATTGTAACACACTTTCGATGTATGCCTTTTGTGATAATTCAATAATACTACAAGAGTGACCACGATGTACTTTTATACCTAACACAAAAGTTATATCATCAAGATCCTCCGTATCATAATTTTCTGATAAAAATATCTTTGTAGTGTGCAACAATACCTTTTTGTTCGAGATAAGCAAAATGCTATCGATATATAATACAACAAATATGAAATTACTCCACTGAACGTGTGATACACATAACCCTCAAAGGAGTTGAGCTCAAACTCAAAAGAGATTATCATCCTAAATAAATTTTGGTATATTTGACGAGAAGTCTGTTTGAGCCTATAAATGGATTTTGATCTCGACTTGAATGAAATTCAGGCTCAAAACTCAACCTATTTTTCAGATAAGCTATTTATAAGACGAGACAAAATAGTTCATACATTAAACAACTCTAAGAAGAAGTAACAAACATTTAGTTCAAACCTTAATAGGATAAACAAAAAATCTAGCTAAATTATAACAAAAGTAATTAAGATGACACTTATAAAGAACAAAATGCTTATAAATGAGCTTGCGAATTGTACCAAGTTATTAAATTCTAACAAGCAATAGAATTACTGATCAAAGCTTCTTATTTCCTTGACAATTATCAAAGAAATATTAAGGAACTGTAAAAACTGATAGTGAAACTAACTAAGAGCATAACTTACTTGATTCTGCCAAAGTGTGAAGCCCATTAGCTTGCCTCCATCTTGAACTCGATAATTGGATACTGAGCACCAATTTTCCCCACTGAATACTCTTTGTTAATGATAACTAGCCAAATCATCAACAAACTGAACATATAGTTTTAGATTTTTTCCAGTAAATATTATTTGCTAACGAATACTGGGTCATGGAATCAAACACATAAATGTTAAATGTACAGGAGAGCTGTGCCATGACAATAGATATAATGTTTTGTTTTTGAAAATGGAAACTATAATTTTTCATAAGTTATACAAAATGTTTATGTACTTTTTCATGTTGAATTAAAAAAACAATACAAATTTTGTGTGGATCATGTAAATTTACATATGCATTTGCGGGCTTGGAACAGTAGATTGTTCCTCGACTATCACGTTTGGCGGCAGATAGTCCTTTGACTTTCAAATGTCTGTTGACAGTCCCTGGACTATCACGTTTGGATAAAGTTAGTCCAAAAGATCCTCTGATCCATGAGAGGCTGCCACCTGTCACCATAGTCCCCAGATTTTTGTATCATCACTAGTCCTTTGACTTTATCTTTCCTACGTTTTGGGTTTGACCTAAACTCAAGGGACTAGTGGTGATACAAAAATCTGGGGACTATGGTGACAGGTGGCAGCCTCTCATGGATCAGAAGATATTTTGGACTAACTTTATCCAAACGTGATAGTCCATGGACTGTCAACGGACATTCGAAAGTCAAGGGACTATCTGCCACCAAACACGATAGTCGATGGACGATGTACTGTTCAAAACCTGCATTTGCGCAACACATAAAACTTTGTGCATGTATTTTGTTGAGAATATATGAAAATTTATATACATTGTTTATGTATATTATTCATTGGGTTTAGGAGTTTTACGTTGTATCATACTCTAATTATGAATGACGATTGGATTTTATAGGATCCCGTTGAGGTATGTTTGCATGCTGATTACACATATTTATTTTCCATGCACGAATATTACACTAAACCATAATTAATTGAATGGTTTCAGTGTGTAGGTTCCAACTTAGAATACATAATCAACATTATCCTTTACTTTGGTGAACGATGTGAAAAATACCTTAGGTTCTTTACAAATGCAACAGGTATGATATTGTTTTTTAAAAACTATATTGGATGGTGTAAAAAGAAGAGTACATACAAAAAAATGATTTTC
Organism: Limnanthes douglasii subsp. nivea; assembly: GCA_036936605.1. NCBI lineage: Eukaryota > Viridiplantae > Streptophyta > Magnoliopsida > Brassicales > Limnanthaceae > Limnanthes > Limnanthes douglasii. The sequence goes on from JAUPFV010000501.1 coordinate 3,454, forward strand.
CATCTCAATTTTCAGTGCATCCTATTATATAATTTCTTTTAGTATAGATGGCTAACCTTTATAGACAGATAACACAACCAACCATCAGGCACATACTTCAAAGGAAATTTATATACCGCAAAACTAAACTAAGACAAAAAAGAGTTGGTCCATAAATTATTGTTATCGGGTGCGTGTCCTAGTGATATATTCAGGTTTCAAAAACTATAACCCACGTAATGTATCCAATATGCAACATCTACAATATCCAGCAAGATCATCCCTATGTCAAAAAATTTAGTTAGTCTCACATATAATACTTATTATCAAAAATGAATAAGAACAAGTTACTTAGAATAACACCAGAAAATGGAAGGATCGGATATGCATACCAATGTTTTTTTACAAACCTTACAAGCATTGACTTAATGGAAATATTCATGCGAGTATCTATCATGAACAATACTTACAAAAAAAGAGGTACACAATACCATTATTCGAAGTTGTTCGTGTAACTCTAATAAATCTAAAATTTAATATTTCTTTCATTTTTATGAGTTCGAAGAAGCTAAAGAACTACATTTAGGCTTGCAGTCATCCACACTCGGTGATGGATGCTAATATTTCTACCTTACCGAGTCTTATTTTTTACAGATCGGAAGTTAGTCTTGATGCGAGCTATTGAATACGTATTTCTTAACTCAGTCCATAAGTGCATATGTTATGCAATGAAATTTTTAAAAAGACTTGTAAATGCAAAAAAGTAGACACAAAAAATGGAAGATTTTGATGAGTTTATGTTTTTTGGAACAAAACGGTCAAATAAAAAATGGTGGATGAGCTGAACACAAACCTAGTAACAATGAAATAATTATTCAATGAATACACAACCATCACTCATTATCTTAATATTTATAAGATAAAACCATACGGTTAAAACATTCTTCATCACTTCATGAACGAGATTTAAAATTTGGGAAACACAACAACCATTTGGTAAATGATTATCAATATTTAACTTACGCTTTTGAAAATAATAACTGTTATAATTAAAAACAATTCATGTGTATTTTATAAGTTTGAGAATGCTCACTCGAACCTAAAACATACATCAGTTCGAGTCAACTTAATTTCGAACTGTTCAAGGTCAAAGTTCACACTTTGTTTGATCTTCAACATAAAAAACTATGAAATCCTTCAAGAAAACTAAGTTAAGTGTTAAACATGCTATTAATGTTAATATACTTTATCTGTATTTGTGGTTTAGTATCATGAGCGGGCTTAAATATGTTGTCAAATAGTTATAAACAAAGTAGAGATACATGAGCCGAACGTGGAAATGTAAATGTATTGTTAAATTAAGATACATGTTTCTTTGTGCACGTGAAATGATGTATAAGAGACAACATAAGATCATTTGGTTAACCTTATGCGATCAATTTTTGAAATATTTATATATTATTCATCGTTTGAAAATTATGTTTGAAGATATTCTGACAAAAATAAGAATAATCAACATTTTTATCATATATGTTAGACATGCAGGGCCATATAATTAATAAGATGATGCAAACTCTTAATCTCTTAAAAAGTTCATATGGTACAATCGAGGAAACCAACTAATACTAGAGGTAGAAATGTTTTTAGGTCAGACCGGTAAGCTAAATGTGATAAATTTTATTTCAAGCATTGCATCAACCAAATAAATAATGCTAATACGTCAGTACAATCAGTAGCACGGTAAAAATAAAGCTATGCCCATGCCCGACACCTACAATTTATACAACTTTTATATTTCTCATGTTGAGGATGTTACCCGAGATATACATTGTAGTTATCAGACTATACCAGATAGTTGATTTAGTTGTCTGTTGTGCCGGCATCCAGTTGTTTTAGTTATCTGCCATAAATAAATTTAAAAAACTGACCATCTTTTGCTTTCTTGGTTCTCACTAAAAGTGAGAACGGTTTATGGATCTATTGTGTATAGCCACAATCACTAAACCTGATGTTGAGATAAATAATATTGATTTTTGCTGATTTTTTAGACAACGTGTTCGGGACATGCAATTTTTCAATCTGACTGGCTGGATCGTAGTCCTTTAATCTGACTGGTTGGATTGTGATGGGATGTTACAGTTCGGAAGGAATAACTACTCGAACAGTGTAATATTTTTGTTGGTAGAATAGTATATTCAATTTCAATTTGCGTTTATTTTATTGTGGGACAGCTCATGATGTTCATATCGATTTAAAAATTGGATTTTATATTTGGATTTGTCATTTAGATTTTGGTATATAAATTAAAGATGATTTATTATTTGGTTAGATAAGTAAAATAGATAGAAATGTCTATATATATATATACACGAATAGTAAATAAGAGAATGACAATGTGGGATAAACACATAATATAAAAAAAACTATTATGCTAAAATCTCCTCTCAAACTCATGATAATTTAGTGAGAACATTAATAGTTTGTTAAGAAACAAAAAATGATGTGTTTCGTTATGAAAAGTGGCAAGTTTCCTTCAATCTTTAAAATATATTCAAACGACTTTCAAATGTCATATTTCTTCATATTTTTCAAGAATATTTTTCTTCACATCTTGTTCATACGTCTTCTTTAGACATCTTTCTCAATCTTAAATCTCAAACCTCTAATCCTAAATCTCACGTCTTCAATTTCAAATTCCAAATTTCCAATTCCCAATTCTTATTTCTAATTTCAAATTTCAAATTTCAAATCAAACCTCAAATCGTAAATCTCAAATCTCAAAATTTAAAACGCTAAATGAAATCCAAATGCCAAACAAAATCTAAATGCCAAATATTCAAACAAAATCCAAACGATAAACGTCGATCTAAACAAAAGTTAGGCAGAATCCAAACACCAAATAAATTCCAAACAAAAAAATCCAAACGACAAACATCACTCTAAATAAAGTCAAACAAAATCCAAAGGAAAAAGAGAGATTTAAATAAACGTTAGACACAATCCGAATGCCAAACAAAATCTAAACACCAAAACGAAATCCAAATGAAAAGAATCATTTTTATTGGAACAAGATGGGACGTTTGTGTTATGTTTTATTTGAAATAGCATCAAATCAATATAACAACACGCAAAAAATAAATATAAACCCTTTTATGTAATTCACCTCAGAATAAACAAAAATAAGAGAACTCACGAGTTTGCCTACAATTATCCATATAGTATTAGTTCTTTAGTGATTATGTAGATGAACTTGAGAAACCTATAATATAAGTTATTAAAAGAAAGGAATTTTTTTTCCAGTCACTTAAAGAAACGAAAAATTTCTTGTTTAGGATTTAGGATGATGCAATTCCTAAACCTAACCTCTTATTTATAATCTTTACAATGCGAAACCAAATATTGTAAAGCCCATCCTATAATACTTCATTGTGTCCGGGGACCATAGCATAAGTGTTGAGATTTATACCTTGAATTATTAGTTTAGGCATAAGTATTGAGATTTGAGCCCTATTCACCACATTGCATAAATTCAACCTGATTACCACACTTGGACCCATAACGCCTTTTCATCCATATGCCCAAGTTAGTTAATTATTTAATTAACTTGGTAACTTTTAATTTGGACTTCCTTGAGATAATGATCGAATATGTTTAATTATCACGTCGGTGCAAATTATTATCGATCCATAAATATATTTCAACAATCTCCTACTTGGACCACCATATGCTACTCAAGAATACATATTCAACTCTAATAGGATCTTTGTATTCATTATTAATGGGCAAACAATACAACCCTGTACATGATTGATAACAATAAAAGACTTTATACCTCTTTCTCATAATGTGAATAATAGGATGCAACAATAATTACATTACATTTATCAATCAATTACTTGACGCAATTATGAATTGTAGCCTAAACGTAATATGTTTTGTAATCGTACAAATCTACTCTTAAATGGTTCATACCTTTGAGTTAAGGATGTATGTGATAAATTGTATAGTTTAAAGATAGGATTTAAGCTACTTGTAAATATAAAGGGTTAAAGAGCAATTTACTCCTTTGTATAACTAATTCAATTATACTAATTCTGGTGCGCCTATAAATAAAGGATGAGGCAATGAATAAAGGGTGCCACTTTTTGATTAGACAAAGCTTACTTTTTCTCTCTGTACAACTGAACTCTTTCTTTACTTTCTCTCTCAAGAAACTAGATTCTTAGTTACAATTGGCGACCATAGGGGGAGTTTTATTCGATTAATACCCTGATTTCACGTTAAAAACAGAAATGAATTCTTGCTCAATTATATCACCATAGATTGATATGGAACCAGGAAATGATGTTGATCCAACAGTTCAAAAAGCAATTGAAACATTCAAATATGATATTTGTAGGGATAAAAGTAACAAAAGATGATGAAATTCTTGTGCAACAAGGTCATTTAGATATTGAGGTTCGAAGGAATCGATTGTTGGACAAAATAACAACATTGAATGACAAGTATGTTCAAAGAGAACAACATATTCAGTCAGGTAGGCTAAAATTTGAAGTATGACAAGTTGAAGAGAAATACGAGTTAGAAAATTAATATGATCAATCGTATATAGCTCATCAGATTTGAAGCGATCAGAGGAAAGCATATTTTCAATATGACAAAGAACATTGAACTTCTCGAAAAGAAAATAAAGATAAGCATATGTATATCACATCTAGCGATGATGAATTTAACAGCTCAGAATCTGAGGAAGGCTTGTTCAAGTAGAGAAAATATAATGGATCTTTGAACGGAGAAAGAGGTCAGCATCGAAAGTTACATAAATAATATAAACCAAAAAGAGACAATGGAACTTGTTATATAAAAGATACAAAATGATGTTAAGGAATTACATCGAATCAGTACACAAGTGTAGCTAATTAGAATTTGTATGCTGTTTTGGGAACAAGAGAAGATGACCAATACGTATAAGGAATCGACTAGAGAAATTCTCCTTTAACAGTTGAGATTAGGTCCATTACTCTTCCGAAGCAATTTGACATATCTAAGGTCAAAAAATTTGATGGGATGCAGAATCCTGATGATCACATCGAATAATTCAAGAACTATATGATGAATTTCGAAGATGATGATAGACTGGTATGCAGAGCATTTTCTCAGACCTTTAAGAGCACTGCATTGAATTAGTATAACGAGATTCCGAGGGAATCTATTGCTAATTTTAAGGATTTCCATACAACGTTTTGACAACAAGTTTGTGGGAAACAAAGAGATGCGAGAAAATGACGACACTATTGGTGAAAACTGCTATAGGTAAAGAGCAATTTACTCCTTTGTATAACTAATTCAATTATACTAAGTCTGGTGCGCCTATATATAAAGGATGATGCAATGAATAAAGGGTGCCACTTTTTTATTAGACAAAGATACTTTTTCTCTCTCTACAACTAAACTCTTTTTTTACTTTCTCTCTCAAGAAACTAGATTCTTACTTACAATTGGTGACCATAGTGGGAGTTTTATTCGATTAGTACCCTGATTTCACGTTTAAAATAGAAATGAATTCTTGCTCAATTATATCACCCTAGATTGATATAGAACCAAGAAATAATGTTGATCCAACAGTTCGAAAAGCAATTGAAACATTCAAATATGATATGTGTAGGGATAAAAGTAAAAAAGATGATGAAATTCTTGTGCAACAAGGTCATTCAGATATTGAGGTTCGAAGGAATCGATTGTTGGACAAAATAACAACATTGAATGACAAGTATGTTAAAAGAGAACAACATATTCAGTCAGGTAGGCTAAAATTTGAAGTACGACAAGTTGAAGAGAAATACGAGCTGGAAAATCAATATGATCAATCGTATACAGCTCATCAGATTTGAAACGATTAGAGGAAAGCATATTTTCAATATGACAAAGAACATCGAACTTCTCGAAAAGACAAGAAAGATAAGCATATGTATATCACATCTAGCGATGATGAATTTGACAACTCGGAATCTGAGGAAGGCTTGTTCAAGTAGAGAAAATATAATGGATCTTTGAACGGAGAAAGAGGTCGGCATTAAAAGTTGCATAAATAATATAAACCAAAGAGAGACAATGGAACTTGTTATATAAGAGATACAAAATGGTGTGAAGGAAATACATTGAATCAGTACACAAGTGTAGCTAATCAGAATTTGTATGCTGTTATGGGAACAAGAGAAGATAACCAGTACGTACAAGGAGTAGACTAGAGAAATTCCCCTTTAACAGCTAAGATTAGGTCCATTACTCTTTCGAAGCGATTTGACATCTCTATGGTCGAAAAAATTGATGGGATGCAGAATCCTGATGATCACATCGAATAATTCAAGAACTATATGATGAATTTCGAAGATGATGATAGGCTGGTATACAGAGCATTTTCTTAGACCTTTAAGAGCACTGCATTGAATTAGTATAACAAGGATTCCGAGGGAATCCTATTGCTAATTTTATGGATTTTCATACAACGTTTTGACAACAAGTTTGTGGGAAACAAAGAGATACGAGAAAATGATGACATTATAGGTGAGAAGTGAAAGATATACGGAGCGTTTTGTTCTAATAAAAGCAGGGATTGATGATTTTCAAGAACTAGTTGATATGGCAGCTTTTATACAAGGTTTATTGCTAGATGATTTAGCAAATGAAACAACAAAAAAGAGTGTTTACTTTGGAGCATTTATTTCTCAAGTTAAGGACCAAATTATAGTGGAAGAGTCAATTAGGGTCCAATGAGGGACAAGATCTAGTCAAATGAGTTATGGGCATGTGTTAAATAATCAAGGACACTCTTCGAATTATCAGCCACCTCATTCAATGAGTAACAACAATTTTCCTTCTCGAATTGGAGGGTTTCCAACTCAAGCTACAGGCTATCAGTTTCAAAGACCAAGGCTAAACCAGTGGATTTGGCTACAATATTATGTTGATTTAACTAAGAATATTGCTGCTATTTACAAAATTTCCAAAGGTTATGTAAGCTTTAAAAAGCCAGCTCCAATAAACAGACAGAGAAGAGCGCAACAACAGATTTTGCAAGTATCATAATGATATTAGACACGACACTGTAGATTTTATAGCTTTAAATAATGAGATAAAAAATTTAATAGGAAAATGGAAAATTAACTGCTTTTGTTAAAATGAAAATCAGTTGATCAAAAGCTCCGAGCACATCGACACCACAAACTGAAAACCTGAATTTGAAAGAAGAAGGTGTACTGATGATTCTAGATTTTAAATGCGATGAGTTCAATGCAGCCTTGGAATATTTAGACACAGATCCAGATTGATTAAACTTGATGATTGTTGATGAACTGGTAGAGTAAGGACGAGTTCAAAGCTTACATGAGTATCTTGAATCCTTAGCAATCTTTGGGAGAGATTATAAGACTGCTAACCCTAAGTTCCAGGAAAAGGCATGTTGTTAGTTTAGTAACTCAGGTAGAAAGAAGGATGTCTACTCATTTATATGGCAAGAATGATACTATTTTTATTTTATTTGACGAAGATAATTAGAAGGAAATAACTGGCCGTCATGAGGATGCAATGGTTATAGGGGAAGAAACATGTGGAGTTAAAATTCTACGTGTTCTAATATATACATGGAGTTCTGCGAATGTGTTATTCAAATCTACGAATGATAAGTTGCAAAATTCGCCTCAATTTTTTCGATCTGATCGTATTATAATTGGGTTTACAGAGGTAACAACTCAAGTGATTGGAGATTTCGAAGGTGAAGTGTGTTTGGAAAAAGGCCCTTTTAAAAAAAGTTCAAGTCTTGTTCATGGTGGTTGAATGTCCAACCAGTTACAATACTCTTTTGGAAAACCCTTGGCTTCCAAGAATGTATGTTGTCGTGTCGACTGTTCATCAGTGTTTGAAATATGTCATTGGAGATCATGTTGGTGTAGTTCAAAGTGGCCAAAAAGTGGTCATAGAATGTTATACAACAACACTCAGAGTTTGAAGTTTTAATCGAGGATCAGATGGTTGAACAGCAACCAATGGGAATGACCTCGAATGAAGAGAAAGTAGATGAGTCGAGGGAAACCCCGGGTTGTTTAACAGCAACCCTTGGCCATCCAAGGACTTTTAATAGTTCACAAAATCAAGAAAACACAAAATATAGCTAAAAAACCTCAGGGCTTATTCCCTTCGGATGTTCGTGCATCACCTCTTTTTTTTGGGTTTTTGAGTTCAGCACTTGAACTCTCACCGGTTCCTTCCTCTTCATCGGTGGTAGAATCGATTCTACTAGAGTAGTTCCTTTTATCACCATCTGTCATTGTGTGGAATGAGATGTCTTCATACTCCACATATTTCCATAAGGGACCAAGTGTCCTCTTTGGAAACGTATCATGGAAAAGCAGTACCATGTCAGACTTGACTTCGGCATACCTTGCTTCCAAGGAATCTATCACCTTGTTGGTACATTTATCAATGCTGGCCTGAATCTTATGTTCCTGCTCTTTCTCCAAGTCTTCTTTCTCCTTGGTTTCCTTAGACACAACCTCTTCAAGGGAAGTCTTTTCACCGGAAAATGTCTGAATGGCACCATCTTTGGTCTTCATATCTTCCTTTAAGGTTGAGAGATCTTTCTCCAAACCAGAGCACTTAGCTTGAAGCTCAGTGTTAGCATTCTCCGAAGTGGCCAGCTTGGTCGACAAATTTTCCTTATCTTTCTTCATCACTTTAAGTTCTGTTTTCAACTCTTCTATGCTCTGATTAGCATTGAGGAGGTTGGTTGATAGAGACTCCTTGTCTGTATTAAGGGTTTGGATAAGGGTGGACTAATTTTTCATCTGCCTCTCTAGATCAAGTACTGTTTGGATATGGCCTAAAAGAGAATGGGCCACCGTATCATGGTCTTCGGAAATAGAAAAATACTTACCATTGTAGGTCACCATGTTGGAAGAGCCTGAAAGACGGAAAAGACCAGCAAAGTCATCTTTCTCTGAGTCGGTGAAGTAAATATCGATGTCCTGAAGGGCTCTGATGTCAAGCCCTCCTCCGGTGCCCTCTTCTAGTTGCAAATCTGTTGGAATTTTCTCTGCCAAGGTGGGGTCGGAGGGAGCTGGTGGAGGAAGAAGCTCTGAAGGGCGAAGAGTTACTTCTCCCCTAAGGTGACCTTTTTCTTCTTTGCAACCCTTTCATCATTACTTGCCCCTATTTTACGATCTTTTTTAGAGGCTTCGGTGGATTTTCTGGTTCTCATTCCTTCTTCTTCCCCTTCATCTTGCTGGGAGCCTTGGCTCTAGAGGGCAAGACCAGTTTATCATCTTTTTCCTCTGTCCGTTTGAGGATGACAGCTAGGGGAGGGGGTGTGGTCAATTCTTCCCATGTGAGATCTCTCCGGCCTGTGGTATTCCACAAATTAGATCTCACCATATTGCCAGAGGTGAAGCAGTTGTGGAAAGCATTCCCCCAACATTCTGTGGCCCATGCATTCAGTTTGGCACGTGTAGTATTCCCCTCCTCTAGATATCTGGTATACTCCTTTGGTAATACTGAAAAAGAAGTAATGATTCAGAAGTGGAATATTTGTAAAATGAAAAGGAGGACATGAAAAACAAAATTGAAGAGCTTACTTGTACTCTTCCACCTACTAGTAAGCATACTAGGGTTAGTCTTGGCTTTGATCTTCCTCCCATTTTCCCATGACCCACTGATGAATAAGAACTGAGTTCTCCAATTCTTCTCCGACTCCAACAAGTCGTCTACCACTTTGAATTTGTTTCCCATGTTGTGGTGGTAGAATGGGATGTGGTGATTCTTGCATAGACTCGCCACATCGGCAAATTTCTCCATAGGGAGAAGGATTCCGGACTGCTTTGATGCCATTATGCAGGAAATAAGGGAGTACCAAGCATTTGGACTTAATTGGCTTAGGCAAAGCTTTATCAGGTGGAAGTACCTAACAATCTCTGGGTCTAAGGGGAATCTGACCCCCCAGTTGAACAGTTTGGTGTAGATGACCACTTCATTAAGTTTGCAGTCCATCGAGGTCTCCGAAGTGGCAGGTATTCTTACCTTCGCTGACTCTGGATCCCCCACTTTGTCTGGATCCGGCCCAGCTTGGCCGTATTAGTATAGACATAATTTATGTTCTGCATGGTCAACAAATACTTAACATTGACTTTCTGAAAGCAAGGCCCTACCTTGCCCTCCAAGCATTCCGGGAGATCCGGATGAGCCATACCAACCTTCACTTTACCTTTTCTTATCATATCAGAGGCAACATCCCTAGTTTTCCCTGAGACTTCATTTCGAAGGGGGCCTCTTCAATGCTATCCTCCATCACTTCTTCCATCAATGTGGAAGGTTTATCCATTGTTGTGGATGGAAGGGTGTTAGCTACTGGTTCTACGGTCTGTCCAGATGATTGAGCGCCAGGTTTTTCCAAAGGCATGGTGTCCGGTTGAGGCTCAGTTCCGGAGGACTTCGGTTGAGAAGCTACTTTGGATGCCTCTGATGCGGAGGGCTTATCTCGTGGGGCTCTTATCGAAACCTCTGATCCGGAGGGTTTATCATTGGATGTCGCATTTGAGGCCTCTGGTTTGGAGGGTTTTGACTGTGAGGTAGTCGTTTGGGCCTTCACCAAACGAGTTGTCCGGCGTGGATTGGATTTTTCTGGAGAATTTTCAATATCTGATCCCATGGCTATGAAAAGGGTGGGTTTTCTAACGCTCGATACTGCATTTTCTTGCGTAGTGGAGGGTTGAGACTCCTGAACAAAGGAGCCTGATATGATTGGTAAAAGGTTTGGTTTGAACAGCTGTTTGGGTTTCAGAATTTTTGTTGAAGATGATCCTTGATATGCTTCTTGGGATGGTTTATTAGACTTATCGTTTGGGGAGACCGGGAGACCGACAGTAATACGCCTCTCTCGTTTGACTTTCCTTGCTTTCTCTAACTCAGAAAGATTCAACCAGCCGCCTTTTACACGAGCGTTTCTAGCCGTGAACATAAAACTATCCAAGAACGAATCTGAAAGAGAGGGAGGAAAGTTCTGAAGAAGATTTTTGAGTGATGAAGGTAATGAAACTGGAAAAAATAATTTAGATATTGATATAAAAAGGTAATTGATACCTACGAGAAGACGAAGAAGTTTTTGCAATGATTAAAGACAGCGCTGATGTGGGAAAAATTAAATGCATAGGCTACTTTCTAGGGTTAGTGGGAGCGCCAATCAAGTTAAAAACAGCTAGTAGGTTGAATCAGATTGTGACACGTGTCCCGTGATCCATAGAAAGACTCTTAGAATTCTAAGAAAAAGTCAGTTTGGACAAACCTCAACCTGAATACACAAGTGGGTCGGGAAATGTTGTCACTGAATAAGTGAATTTTTTAGTCCTGCCAAATATTTTTGACAAAGCCTAAAAAAGGGGCTACAGATTAGTCCGGATTTCTTAACCACTGCCTACTCAGATTTCCGGACAAGGGAAATTCGGATAAAAACTTGCCACTGAACTATCCAGACAGGACAAAAGTAAAAAATGACTAAACACCTTTTACTAAGTTATATGCTAATCAGCTTAATAAGTAAATGGGTCCTTAAACTTGACCCGGTTCCATAATTCGTCTCGAAAGCCCATGGATCCATATTTAAGGGTATAAATACCTCAACTACTTTCATTAATGAGGATAATGAACATTTAATACAACCAGGCAACTCAAATCTCTCACTACTAAACACCCAAACATTTAATACTCTCTAAACTTTCCAAAACACTTGACAAAATTACCCTCAGCTTAAAATAAACCTCACCAATAATCATGATGAGAGGACAGATAAAGATGAGGCTCAACGACTTAGGGAGAATGACGCGATCTAATACGACCAAGTGCTTCTGAAAATGGTCCATTACGTCCTTAAGGAATCCCTCTTTGTGGGCAAGACGTTGGAAGTAGTACTTCTGCAAAAGTTCGACCCATATCGCATGGAGGCGTACAAAGGAACAAGAGATCCAGAACACCACTTGGAGAAATTCTCGAATATGATGATGACATTCAACCCCGAATACGCCATGTTGTCTAAGGCGTTATCCAAGGCTCTCAAAAGTAACATTATGGATTGGTTTAATGGGTTACCGAAGGGGTTGATACGTGATTTTATAGGTTTTTGGGGCACCTTCAAAGATATGTTCATGGGAAACAAAGAACCTAAAAATGAAAGTGACTCCATTATGGAATTGTATCAGAGGATAAGGGAGTCGTTGAAGAGTTACGTCAAAAGAGTTGTCCACACTATGAACGCCCTACCAAATCTAGAGGTGCGAGTGGCAATAATATCTTTGAAGAGGGGGCTCGACCATGATCGGCCTTTGTATGCCGATTTGGTTTGATTTTTGGTAAAAACGACAGGGGTTATTTTTTCCTAGATGAACCAAATTTATCGGAATGGCTGACGCAAAGAAGGGGGACTTATCATACTCTTCCACTATCAAGTATAAAAATCTTAAAAATCCATCATCCGAACGAAGGAGAGCTGACGACCTGGGACGTCACAAGAGCGCAAGGGGCTTGATAGGCATGCAAAGGGACTCATATTACAACAACCTGGTGTAAAACTTCACATCTTTAACGGAGAAAATATATCTTATCTACTATAGAATTAAGTGACGAGTTAAATATTAGCCTCTGAGCAACATGCAAGCTTCTTTTTATAAGAGATCTAACTGCCACTTATGTTCCTACCATAATGATCATGGTCACCCGAATGGAGAGTGTTGGCAGCTCCAAGAAGAGATTTAACGACTTATCGATAATGGGGAGTTGGTTCAGTTGGTTAGGCACAAGGGAGTTGAACAGTTGGATGGCCGAAAGGTTGAGAGCCTTTCGGACGAGGTGTCATACAGAGGAAGAACGGTAACAGAAATCAGCAATGGATGTTCACCACGACAACACGAATAAAAGATTGAAGAACCTTTTTATCATATCAGATACCGCAAGCTCTTATCATGGCATCATTGGTGGCTCGTGGTTATATGAAATGGAGGATATTCCTTGTACATTTTGGCACTATTTGAAGTACACAGTCAGCAACCTAGTAGGAATTTTCAGGAGTAACCAGCGGACAACAACTACTTCGTCTACGTGGACCCTGCAAAGTTGGAAAGATAGAAATTAACTAATGATGGGGTGGGAACTCAGTAGTATGACACCAGACCATTTCCAGACGTGGTGGACAACCCCATTGAGAATGATCTGATCATTAGTGTTAACAAATAATAAATCGGTGAGGCCGTGGCTGAGAGTTCGCGGGTTCGTATCGGTAATAAACTTGACCTGCTCTCAAAAGTACTTTAATTAATTTTTTGCAACATAATATGGATATTTTTCTTAGAACGCGAGTGATATTTTGGGGGTTAGCCTGTCAGATATCCTTTACAAACTTTCCGTCGACATGAAGGCGAGACTGATCTGACATAAATTACGATATTTTTCTTCCAAAAAGACTGGGGCCATCACTCGGGAGGTGGAAAAGTTTCTCCGTCTAGGATACATTCCAAATGAAAAATAGCCAATGTGGGTAGCAAACCTGGTTATGGTTAGAAGAAGGGGAGTTATAGCGAACGTGCGTCGACTTCACAGACCTTAATCAGGTGTGTCGAAATTCTCTCAGCCATATCCCAGGTGAACCACTTTATCTCTATCTTATTGTTTTGAATGTGCGGTTAGTCGAGTGCTAGTCCGAGAGCTGGGGGTACAAAAACCTGTATATTATGTAAACAAGACCCTAATTGACGCAGAGATTCGATATCTCAACCGGTATATTATCTTAACTTTGCAGCAGCACGCAAAATACGATCGTATTTCTAAGGTCACACTATTAACTTACAAATTATATTTCCCTTGAAGTGTGTGTTGCAGAAACAAGAAATTTCTAGGCGCTTAACATGGTGGTCGATGGAGCTCAAGGAGTATGAGATTAAGTATGATCCGCGCACCGCGATGAAAAGCCAAGTGGTTTCCAATTTCATAAATGATTTTACAAAGGCAAAAAGGTTTGAATACGAAAGTGATGGACCTGATGGAAGCTCACCATTTGAATGAATAGTGAATGTCAACGGTGCATTCACCACACAAGAGGGAGGGTCGGTATTATTTTGAAGATGTCAAATGGTGATGAAATCAGGCAAGCTATAAAATTCGACTTCCGAGTAACAAACAACATTGCAAAGTATGATGCGGTCTTGGGAAGTTAATAACACTGTAACAAACAGCTCATCACGAATATTATTTTGATCATGTTTTGTGGAGACTAGAGTTTTTTTTATTAATGTTGACTTCTTTATAAGAAAAATGAATTTATTTTATAGTTATGCCACTAACCAATCTTCTCATCGTTTGGGCATGATCTGGTTTATCTGGAATCCAAATATCTTTTCTATTTTATCATTATTTCCTGCAAAGTTGGTAGCCTCAATTCCTTTATTCCATTCTTTCTCACAACCATTTATACTTTCAATGATGGGCCTCAGCGGCAGGGATGATTTGGATACTTTTCGGTAACATTATATGATTACCCTTAGGTTGCTCTCTAAGATTTCAATGTTATTCATAAGCCCAAATATGTACCAACTCTTCCAATCAAGTAACTATTAACGAGTTCATCATTGCTACTATCAATGTGAGTTAAGTGATTTTAGATCATCGAGATTTTACGTAGGCCAACAAGCAACCCTAAATCTTATTAATTTTAGAATTAACCGTGTTTTAGTTAACAATGATTGGGATGATTCATTCTACATGTCATATGCCCATTTTGGGGATCTCCGCACTTCATATCACATTAATGTTACTTTAAATCTATAAAATAAACGCATAATTGTATTAAAAAAATACATTAATTTCTATAACTACAAAAGTAATTAATTCATCTCAGAAGTTATCTTACATGCTAGACCTGACTAAGCTAAAAAATATTTGACTAAACATAATCAGTCAAACCCTTTATATAATAAAGTATAACTAAGTTAGTATATGAGTCAAATACTAGCTTGTCTAAGCCTATTATTAGCTCGGATTAGGCTGTGACACTCATATCACTCATTTGTAGCCCTCTACTCCTTAGGAAAGACGTGAAAGAAGACTAATAGTTGATGTGCAATAATCCATGTGTATTCGAACTATTTCTTTATTGGTTTTAAGTTTAGCGAGCCTAGAAGGTGTCAGTGATGTTTTGATGGCAGACATCATCAGTGATTTGCATAAGGAACGATCATGAGCTTCTTTGTAAGCGGCTTAGGTGTTGAAGAAATGCGAAGGATCAGGTCTTTGATTTTGAATTTGATCGAGCCCTCGTGGATTAGATTTGGATGTTGTTCTCTTGATTTTTATTTTTTTAGTTAGTTGATCAGTTTGGACAGCCTCTACTTTGATTGAATGATCATGTCGTGATGCTCTCATCTTATGTCTGGCTCGGTTCATAATGGTCCTACATTTGCCTCGTTAAAACCGTTTATTGTCAAAACTCTTCTTTGAAGAAAAAAACCCTATTTCACAAATGGAAAAGAGTACAATGTAGATAGCGGACTGCTAAAGTAACTAGAATTATGGCAATATTAGTGAGAGGGGTACCTCCTAGTACTATGATGTAAAAAAAAATTAATACTATTAGTAAAGAATAAAACATGAATGAGAGATGTACCACTTTTATGAATGATTTCTATTGAAAGACTTTATATTTTTTGATTAAGTACGTACTAAGGTCTTGCATGAGGTGTTCGTACTTGTTTGAAAAATAATACAGTGCTCATATTCGGATGATGAACGTTTGGTTATTGGGCCTAGTCTCATTAAAATGTAATTTGGACATTTATACCTATTTTTTACACAACAGGTGCTCATACTTGGAGGACGCATGTATGAATTGTTTCAGCTCTGGAATTCTTAAAATGCTAAGGGATTGAGCTACTATTTATGAAAGAGATAAAAATATGGTATGGTAAGACAGACACCCAAATTGAATAGGAGGGGGCAAAGCAGTTTGATATTATATAGAACAGTCATGAGTGTATATGTTAGGTGCTCATGCTTGGAATCCTAGCGTAGGGGCCATGTACGTGGTGCTCTGACTTGGATGTCATTTTGCACACGTTTGATACTCGGCTCAGAATCCTAACATGGGGTCAATGCATATGGTGCTCTGACTTAAAAGTCACTCTGAACATGTTTGGTGCTCGAATCCAAACGCTAGTGCATATTGGTGCTCATATCGGAAACATAATCCACATTTGTGCTCGATTCGTAAGCATGATACACATTTTCATTTTCTATTATGTGAATAAAAATAGTAAAATTATATCAAATATAATTGTGATAGGTTGTGACTGTTGAGGTCATGCACAACTAAGCTAAGTGTGGGTCGAACCTAAACCAAAACCATGTTGAACTGAGTTGATGTTTTATTGAACTGTCTAAGGTTGTAATGAACTAAGCCGAACCTTGTTGAACTTAGTCGATGTCTAGCTAAATTGAACTGGGGCCTTGCTGAACTGAGCCGTGGCTGATCATTATGTGATTTAGCTATAGGATTAAGTCTTGGAGGTGCGAATATATGGTTAAACCTTAGGGGTTTGGCTATATAGATAGGATTTAGAGGAACCCATTTGATTGCACCAACATGTGTCATTTAACAGCGATTGCACAATGACTTGTTTGATACTGCAATTAAGTGTCATCAGTGATACATGGATTTAAACCAGTGATTCCAGCGGCAGCTGTGAAAGCAGTGAAATTTCATAAAGATTAAGATAGTGGAGCTAGACACTACAAGCCATAATGATGAGATCGATGGATTTTAATCGAAGAAATAAGCACTGATTTTATATAAAGAAATTTACATTCGGTGGATTTTTTTATAGTTTTTGAAGAAAATATCTATGGTATCTTTCGATTCTCACATACGACACCAAGGATGGGCCTAGATTTTGTTTAGACTAGTGTAATAGATCTCGAACAAGGATTAATATGGTGTTAAGCTAGTGTGTTATGTAAAATTACTCTTAGGGGGCGATAGAGTTAGACGGAGAAGATGAACATGTTAGACATATATATATATATATATAATGAATAATATTATCCAAGTGCCCAAGTTCACTTTCATGTAAGCATGAAAGTGATTTTATTAGATATCAAATATAATATATTGGGTTGGATCTCTGATGTGAGATACCAGATCAAAACTTAGCAACGAATTTGAAAGTTAGAAGTATAACTCATTTGATCCATATGCGAAGACTTGTATATAATAGTTCCTAAAACACTGACTTAAGAAATAAATGCATAATTGCCTAGGAAAGCTAGATTAATTGTTATAGCTTAATGAGTCCGGAAATATTCGCTACTAACTATAGAAACCGGACAGGGGCAATCCGGACAATAATCACCCATTGAACTATCCGAACAGGACAAAAGTATTAAACAACTAATCACCTTTTGACTAAGCTAATTGCTAATCTGCTTAATAAACTAAAGAGTTTTTGAACTCGACCCGATTTCATAAGTTTTACCCGAAAGCCCATAAGGCCAATAATTAAGGGTATAAATACTCAAACCCTTTCATTAATGAGGGTAATGAACATTTAATACAACCAGGTAGCTTAACTCTCTCACTACAAAACACTTAAACATTTAATACCCTTGAAACACCACAAAACATCTGACAAAATTACCCTCAATCGAATATAATCCACATCATAACGGACAAAGAAATCAATATGTCTTAAATGTTATACATAACTAAAAATAAATACATTAATCTTTCATAGAATAAATTATGATTAAAATATAATCTGAGTTCATTACTAGCTCGAGATCGACTGTGTTAGAGTCCATTGTTAGCTCATGTTTTCTTGTGATAATTCTAGCCTTCATCAACACTAGTTCGATAAAGATTATGCATCGTGACCTGCATGAACGGATACATATATCACATACTCCTAACATTAGATTCATATTAGCTTCACACATAGGTTTGCCAACAATTTTCCAATATTTGTCACATACTCGTAACATAATATGCTCTTTGTCTAACATAGCTAGTTTGCATGACAATACTGTCCATGTGTTTTCTAAACAAATACATTCATATTCCTGATCAAACCCTATTTCTCTAGATAATTTTTTTTAACATTATATATATTGCGACTTTTAATATTAAACCTTTGACATGAACAAATAGCCAAATATTCGAAACATGCTTAATAAGCTTTAGATTCGAGTGAGCACTTTTGATCCTATAAAATTCACATAATAGAGTTGGGAAAATATTGTAGAGTTAAGGAAATGTTGTAAGTTAAACATAAAAATAGCTAGTAATTAGTTATTGTATTGTCCAAATATTGAATTTCATTCATGACGTGATGAAAAAAGTTGTCACACTTTGATTTTATTACAAACTCATAAAGTAATCAATGATGGTTGGTTAAGCGCTATATTTTTTTCCAAAGTTTGTGTCACCTTATTATCGGTTACGGATGCAAAAACAATATTCCAAAAATGTATATGCTCTTTGAAGTCCTATACATTTTCTATTGATTATTTGTATTTACAAAATGTTTTTTGCTTATATGAAATTTGCATAAGACGTAAAATATGTTAGGAAATACATGTTTAATTGATCATATCAAAGTTAACTTTAAACATGTAAAAAATACACTCAATGACGAACACTGATTATCTTCCAAGACCGATTTTAAACAAGTCAAAACCCATGTCAAGTTCTCTAACTTCTCAAAACTCAAAAAAATAAATACAAAGTAAAATGTCATGTTTGTTGAAGTTACATCAAGAAATTTTAATAATGGTATATTACACTTTTTTATCTTGTACGTATGGTCAATAATAAAAACTTTTGGTAATATGCACAAAAATTCGATACTTATTAAATGCGTAAATTTTTATTTTTCAAAAATCGCATCTCATCTCTTTAACGTCATATTTTATTTTATATAATTTTTCTCCTCATCTTGTATGTGGGTTTACCTGAAGGATATGTTATTTTATCGGTGAGATTTTCTTGATTACCAGTGGCGCCTATTACTGAAACTGCCTAGTCTAGTAAGAACCCAAACATGTATTCTGAAGTTATTATATTAGTTATGCATATGAATTGAATTTTTTTAGTTCCTCAATCTATTTTCTATTCCATTATTGGGCTTGAGTTGATGAACGAGAATTATGGTTTTTGGACGAGAGTGGTTTCTTCTATAGTGACGGTGTTTTTCTCTTTCCCACTAATCCTCTTTCAGATTTACTCATTAGCACCCTTCTTGTAATACTTTTTCGCAAGCATGATAATCTTGAGCCTCTCACCAAGGTAAGTAATTAGTGGAAGGTTGGTATTATTATTCTGAGATAGAAGAAATGTCAATTTATTCATCGAAAACAAGCTACTAACAATTACAGTGACTTCGAGACCATTTCATTTGTATTCTTTCATATACGACAACATATTCGATCTTTGGATGAGGTAGTTTCAAATATATCTACATCGGTTTAATGGCCAAGAGTTATTCTATTTGGTTGGATTACAAAGAATTTGTATGTTCTTGTATCACCTAAATCGGATACACATGTTCATCTCCAATTGGAGCGTTGGGCTCATAGGTTGTTGGGTTTTACATTATTCAGTTTTGAATCTAACTTCTATAATAATGGTGAAAATAGGGTTTTAAAAAATCTTGGAGTCTTCTGGAAACTTTGTTCTCACAAACGACGCTAATGATAATGCTTAAATTATTCTAACTGAAATAAATTATCAATTATTTAGTGAATTTAGAATATTTAAGTAATTAAATAAGGAAGGACATGCAAAAACGTCAATAATATATTAAAAGTTTGATACGTAGCTCATATGTTGAGGATCTTATTTATAACCTGGGACTACATGGGATTTGAACCTTGGTTGGGGGGGAAATATTTAATTTTTATATTTTATTCTATAACTAACTATTACAAATATCTTAGTTTGACAAATTACTTTTTTATATCGGACAAAATGTATATTTAATGTATGTTTTCTAATTACACTATTTTAAAGTGATATTGGCCCAAATATTTATTAACTTTGTGTTTTATCAACTGTAGTACAAGTAATTTACATAATTAGATCTTAACAATCCTAATATTTAAACTAAATTCATTAATGATGAGAGAAATGATACAATTTGTAAGAAACTCGTGTAAAAATATAATCCATGGTCAAGTTTCACAGTTTTTTTATTGACATTTTCTGAAGACTTCATTATTTATTTATTTTACTACAGCATTATATGTCTTAGTTCAAGTATGTTGAGATTTTTTATTTATTATATCCTTAAAAATCACACGGTAAGAGAAAAAAAAGATTCGGTTTGACAATTAAAAAGATTCTATGATGAATATCCGTAAATAAAATACAAATAAGTATGACATATAATTCAATTATACGTGATTTAAATTTTTATAAGGATCAAGTAAAATGAGTCCTCATATTGTGTCTTTTCTTATTAAAAATCTATGAGACAAATTTAGAATGGTAGTAGGAGGTTGAAGAATTGACATAACCAAAGAAATTGTTCTCATATATATGGTCTAGTTTTATTTTTAGTTCCAAGAAACACTTTGCGAATTTGATACAATTACATTTTTCAAAGTATGTATATATTTGGAAACTATATTAAATTGTCGGTAAGTTAGTGATGGTAAAAAATCTTTACAGCCAACGATAAATTTTGCATAGCTAAAAAATTTGTAAAATAAAAAGATAACTTATATAAAATACATACAACTATCACTTACAATAATGCTATGCATATTTATGTAAATTAAGCATACTTTTATCATAATCATTCATGACATACCTCTAAAGATGTGATTGAAGATATAGCTACTCAATATTTTATATATTTATTTATTTGTTCTTACTTTAATACATGTGTCGAATATATAAAAAAAACAAACCAAATAAAAAAGGTACATAAAGAACAATAGAAGTCTTTGAAGAAATTTTTACGAACATACATGGATTGTTATTTTCATGGGATGGTCGAGATAAATAATATAGTTCATAGATGATTATTTTACTATTATACACATATGTCATCATAGAGTCAAATTCATTGAAAGTGTAAATATTTCAAGTCTAATGTTGAAAAACACCTCAGTAAAAATAATTAGTAGTGTCATATCTCGCCATGGTTGTCATTGTGATAGGCATGACGGTTCAGTGAACTTGTGACCTGTTTTAACTAATTTAGTACGTAATAGTTTCATTCTCAAATTATTATCCAGTATAGTAGTTATTAAATATTGGTACATTATCTTTGAACATGACAAAACATTAGCTTAAAATATTTTTACATTTGTAGAAGTCTAGTAAAAGTAAAGTTATGTTGACCCAATAAAAAATAGAATTTAAGACGGTTCGTATTTATTTTGTTGAGCATCCAAAATATTTTGGAATACAAATGGTGACAATATTTAGCCCTTTTTTTATAGGGAACTCGCAACCGCTACTCAACGAGGACGCACAGGGTAAACCCTAAGTTTGATGCAGTAGCCTATAAACCAACGCGAGAAGGTAAACCACACAAGATGACAGACTCAAACCAAGAAGTTTGGTCACGAGCTCATCTACTCCACCAACTCAGCTATCCTTTTCGGGGCATATTTAGCCCTCTCTGGCGCTTACTATACTATAACTACTAAAGATTTGAATAATCCAAATAATTATTAGTTATCAATGTTTGTGGCACCGTTTGACATTATAAAAATAATTTATGAAAACAATTTTTTTAACTCATAAAATATTTTATTTTATTGTAGTGATACATCCATATGAATTCTTATGATAAATAATGATATTGGTGTTTTTTTATTTCTACTAAAGGATTTTAGAGTTGTTTACATAGAAAGAAATTTTATTTTTAAATTTTGTTAAGTTGGTCATGATCTTATATAATTTTATGAGCAACAATAAACCATCATTTTAACTAGTATTAAATCAATTTTAGAGAGATATTTTTATTCAACAAATTTGATATTTTTTAAAATTCTTATTTATTCTTTTAAACTTTATATTATTTAATTTTATTTAAAGAAATTATTATAAAAATTTGTTATAAAATATTTATCTTTAAAAGACTATGTTTTATGATCGATCTTATTTACAAATAAAAACATCCTAAAGAGATAAACTAAAGAAAAAATAGCTGCAAATTTTAAGAGAGTCGAATAAATCACGATTTTTCCGAGGTCGTGTGATATATAAGTTTTATCTATATATTATATTGAGTTTAACTCATGCACTTAGATTCGTCCATTTTACCAGTATGCATCCCGAGGAAACTATAAATCCTCCATCAACCTTTGCCAACATTAATTTTATAGATGTTTTCCTCGGATTGGGTTCAAAAATCATGTTATTCATATCCAACCATGTATATCATACTACAACCAATCCAAAAATTGAAATTCTTAGGCTCTTAGATTTCTCACAACACCTTAATAATTTGCTCCATCATTTTTTATGTCTTACATTTTCTTGTTTATTTTCTGGTGCGCAAACATAAATTGATCGTTGCCCATTGAAATTCTGACGCTCTTCCATTTGGGGCTAAAGACTGTGTCATGCTCTTTTTTAAATCCACAAGGCCACTCTATGATTTCCAAACATCTTTGTGCGTCTCACAATCTCAGAATAAGTGAATAGTCGTATTCATGATCTTATCACATTCACTCTAAAGAATCGACATTGTGATATCCTGTCTCACCAAATTAATCATCATCTGAAGCCTATTACTTATGCCAAACCATAATAGTACTCGTACCTTTTGCAGACACTTGAACGGTCAAATATTTTCTCATTTATATATTCCCCCTCCCCCCCCCCCCACTCAACAAGAGAAACGAATTATAAGCTGATTTTACGAAAATATTTTTGATGTCTCCAAATTCCATTTGTACCGCTCTTCGTCACAATGTTGAACTATACTCACCCATTAATCAGCATGTCACGCCCTTCTAATATGTTTTTATACTTCTTTGAATCCAAAAACTTAGCTACACGATCCATCAAATCATCCTTAAAATATTTTTGTTTGATAACCCTCACCCATAACCCATTGTCATTTTGTAAGATATTTCGTCCCACTTTAGCCAATAACGCTTTATTTTGAAATTCTTTGTATATTTAAATCTTAGCCCCATTTTTTCGATCTACATATCTTGTCTCATGGAACCCAATGTATCTTCTTACCCTCTTTGGTTGAACAACAAATGAAATATCTAACAATTTGATAAAATTCATTGCACACATGCACCGGGAACATCGAGAAGTTCGATGTTCTTTGTCATATTGAAAATATGCTTTCCTCTGATCTCTTCAAATCTGATGAGCTGTATACGATTGATCATATTAATTTTCTAACTCGTATTTCTCTTCAACTTGTCATACTTCAAATTTTAGTCTACCTGACTGAATATGTTGTTCTCTTTGAACATACTTGTCATTCAATGTTGTTATTTTGTCCAACAATCGATTCCTTCGAACCTCAATATCTGAATGACCTTGTTGCACAAGAATTTCATCATCTTTTTTACTTTTATCCCTACACATATCATATTTGAATGTTTCAATTGCTTTTCGAACTGTTGGATCAACATTATTTCTTGGTTCTATATCAAACTAGGGTGATATAATTGATCAAGAATTCATTTCTATTTTTAACGTGAAATCAGGGTATTAATCGAATAAAACTCCCACTATGGTCGCCAATTGTAAGTAAGAATCTAGTTTCTTGAGAGAGAAAGTAAAAAAAGAGTTTAGTTGTAAAGAGAGAAAAAGTAAGCTTTGTCTAATAAAAAAGTGGCACCCTTTATTCATTGCCTCATCCTTTATTTATAGGCGCACCAGACTTAGTATAATTGAATTAGTTATACAAATGAGTAAATTTCTCTTTACCTATAGCAATTTTCACCAATAGTATCGTCATTTTCTCGCATCTCTTTGTTTCCCACAAATTTGTTGTCAAAATGTTGTATGGAAATCCTTAAAATTAGCAATAGATTCCCTCAGAATCTTGTTATACTAATTCAATGTAGTGCTCTTAAAGGTCTGAGAAAATGCTCTGCATACCAGCCTATCATCATCTTCGAACTTCATCATATAACTCTTGAATTATTCGATGCGATCATCAGGATTCTGCATCCCATCAAATTTTTCGACCTTAGATATGTCAAATTGCTTCGGAAGAGTAATGGACCTAATCTCAGCTGTTAAAGAAGAATTTCTCTAGTCTATTCCTTGTACGTACTGGTCATCTTCTCTTGTTCCCAAACCAGCATACAAATTCTAATTAGCTACACTTGTGTACTGATTCGATGTATTTCCTTCACATCATTTTGTGTCTCTTATATAACAAGTTCCATTGTCTCTCTTTGGTTTATATTATTTATGTAACTTTCGATGCTGACCTCTTTCTCCGTTCAAAGATCCATTATATTTTCTCTACTTGAACAAGCCTTCCTCAGATTCTGAGCTGTTAAATTCATCATCGCTAGATGTGATATACATATGCTTATCTTTATTTTCTTTTCGAGAAGTTCAATGTTCTTTGTCATATTACAAATATGCTTTCCTCTGATCTCTTCAAATCTGATGAGCTGTATACGATTGATCATATTAATTTTCTAACTCGTATTTCTCTTCAACTTGTCATACTTCAAATTTTAGTCTACCTGACTGAATATGTTGTTCTCTTTGAACATACTTGTCATTCAATGTTGTTATTTTGTCCAACAATCGATTCCTTCAAACCTCAATATCTGAATGACCTTGTTGCACAAGAATTTCATCATCTTTTGTTACTTTTATCCCTACAAATATCATATTTGAATGTTTCAATTACTTTTTGAACTGTTGGATCAACATCATTTCCTGGTTCCATATCAATCTATGGTGATATAATTGAGCAAGAATTCATTTCTGTTTTTAACGTGAAATCACGGTATTAATCGAATAAAACTCCCATTATGGTCGCCAATTGTAACTAAGAATCTATTTTCTTGAGAGAGAAAGTAAAGAAAGAGTTCAGTTGTACAGAGAGAAAAAGTAAGCTTTGTCTAATAAAAAAGTGGCACCCTTTATTCATTGCCTCATCCTTTATTTATAGGCGCACCAGACTTAGTATAATTGAATTAGTTATACAAAGGAGTAAATTGCTCTTTAACCCTTTATATTTACAAGTAGCTTAAATCATATCTTTAAACTATAAAATTTAGCACATACATCCTTAACTCAAAGGTATGAACCATTTAAGAGTAGATTTGTACGATTACAAAACATATTACGTTTAGGCTACAATTCATAATTGCGCCAAGTAATTGATTGATAAATGTAATGTAATTATTGTTGCATCCTATTATTCACATTATGAGAAAGAGGTATAAAGTCTTTTGTTGTTATCAATCTTGTACAGGGTTGTATTGTTTGCCCATTAATAATGAATACAAAGATCCTATTAGAGTTGAATATGTATTCTTGAGTAGCATATGGTGGTCCAGGTGGGAGATTGTTGGAATATATTTATGGATCGATAATAATTTGCACCGACGTGATAATTAAACATATTCGATCATTATCTCAAGGAAGTCCAAATTAAAAGTTACCAAGTTAATTAAATAATTAACTAACTTGGGCATATGGATGAAAATGCGTTATGGGCCCAAGTGTGGTAACCAGGTTGAATTTATGCATTGTGGTGAATAGGGCTCAAATCTCAACACTTATGCCTAAACTAATAATTCAAGGTATAAATCTCAACACTTATGCTATGGTCCCCGGACACAATGAAGTATTATAGGATGGGCTTTACAATATTGGGTTTCGCATTGTAAAGACTATAAATAAGAGGTTAGGTTTAGGAATTGCATCATCCTAAAACCTAAACAAGAAATTTTTCGTTTCTTTAAGTGACTGGAAAAAAAATTCCTTTCTTTTAATAACTTATATTATAGGTTTCTCAAGTTCATCTACATAATCACTAAAGAACTAATACTATATGGATAATTGTAGGCAAACTCGTGAGTACTCTTATTTTTGTTTATTCTGAGGTGAATTACATAAAAGGGTTTATATTTATTTTATGTGTGTTGTTATATTGATTTGATGCTATTTCAAATCAAACATAACACAAACATCCCATCTTGTTCCAATAAAAATGATTCTTTTCATTTGGATTTCATTTTGGTGTTTAGATTTTGTTTGTCATTTGGATTGTGTCTAACGTTTATTTAAATCCCTCTTTTTCCTTTGGATTTTGTTTGACTTTATTTAGAGTGATGTTTGTCGTTTGGATTTTTTGTTTGGAATTTATTTGGTGTTTGGATTCTGCCTAACTTTTGTTTAGATCGACGTTTATCGTTCGGATTTTGTTTGAATATTTGGCATTTAGATTTTGTTTAGCATTTGGATTTCATTTAGCGTTTTAAATTTTGCGATTTGAGATTTACGATTTGAGGTTTGATTTGAAATTTGAAATTTGAAATTTGCAATAAGAATGGGAATCGGAAATTTGGAATTTGAAATTGAAGACTTGAGATTTAGGATTAGAGGTTTGAGATTTAAGATTCAACGTTTGAGATATAACATTTGAATTGAATATTTGGTTAAAGAAGATGATAGGGTAGAATAAAGGAAAAGAAGAATACTTGAAGAAGATGTATGAAAAAGATGTGTAAAGAAGATGTATGAGAAAGATGTCTAAAGAAGACGTATGAACAAGATGTGAAGAAAAACATTCTTGAAAAATATGAAGAAATATGGCATTTGAAAGTCGTTTGAATATATTTTAAAGATTGAAGGAAACTTGCCAATTTTCATAACGAAACACATCATTTTTTGTTTCTTAACAAACTATTCATGTTCTCACTAAATTATCATGAGTTTGAGAGGGGATTTTAGCATACTAGTTTTTTTATATTATGTGTTTATCCCACATTGTCATTCTCTTATTTACTATTCGTGTATATATATATAGACATTTCTATCTATTGTACTTATCTGACCAAATAATAAATCATCTTTAATTTATATACCAAAATCTAAATGACAAATCCAAATATAAAATCCAATTTTTAAATCGATATGAACATCATGAGCTGTCCCACAATAAAACAAACGCAAATTGAAATTGAATATACTATTCTACCAACAAAAATATTAAACTTTTCGAGTAGTTATTCCTTCCGAACTGTAACACCCCATCACAATCCAACCAGTCAGATTGAAAAATTGCATGTCCCGAACACGTTGTCTAAAAAATCAGCAAAAATCAATATTATTTATCTCAACATCAGGTTTAGTGATTGTGGCTATACACAATAGATCCATAAACCGTTCTCACTTTTAGTGAGAACCAAGAAAGCAAAAGATGGTCAGTTTTTTAATTTTTTTTATGGCAGACAACTAAAACAACTGCATGCCGGCACAACAGACAACTAAATCAACTATCTGGTATAGTCTGATAACTACAATGTATATCTCGGGTAACATCCTCAACATGAGAAATATAAAAGTTGTATAAATTGTAGAATGTGATTCGCATTCAACAAAGCATCTTCGACCTTATTAGGAGTAAGATTTAGTACTGTTTTTCGTCTATAAGTATTAGTTTTTGGTACAACTTTAGGTGTCGGGCATGGGCATAGCTTTATTTTTACCGTGCTACTGATTGTACTGACGTATTAGCATTATTTATTTGGTCATCTTCTCTTGTACGTACTGGTCATCTTCTCTTGTTCCCAAACCAGCATACAAATTCTAATTAGCTACACTTGTGTACTGATTCGATGTATTTCCTTCACATCATTTTGTGTCTCTTATATAACAAGTTCCATTGTCTCTCTTTGGTTTATATTATTTATGTAACTTTCGATGCTGACCTCTTTCTCCGTTCAAAGATCCATTATATTTTCTCTACTTGAACAAGCCTTCCTCAGATTCTGAGCTGTTAAATTCATCATCGCTAGATGTGATATACATATGCTTATCTTTATTTTCTTTTCGAGAAGTTCAATGTTCTTTGTCATATTACAAATATGCTTTCCTCTGATCGCTTCAAATCTGATGAGCTGTATACGATTGATCATATTAATTTTCTAACTCGTATTTCTCTTCAACTTGTCATACTTCAAATTTTAGCCTACCTGACTGAATATGTTGTTCTCTTTTAACATACTTGTCATTCAATGTTGTTATTTTTTCCAACAATCGATTCCTTCGAACCTCAATATCTGAATGACCTTGTTGCACAAGAATTTCATCATCTTTTTTACTTTTATCCCTACACATATCATATTTGAATGTTTCAATTGCTTTTCGAACTGTTGGATCAACATTATTTCTTGGTTCTATATCAATCTAGGGTGATATAATTGAGCAAGAATTCATTTCTATTTTTAACGTGAAATCAGGGTATTAATCGAATAAAACTCCCACTATGGTCGCCAATTGTAAGTAAGAATCTAGTTTCTTGAGAGAGAAAGTAAAAAAAGAGTTTAGTTGTAAAGAGAGAAAAAGTAAGCTTTGTCTAATAAAAAAGTGGCACCCTTTATTCATTGCCTCATCCTTTATTTATAGGCGCACCAGACTTAGTATAATTGAATTAGGTATACAAAGGAGTAAATTTCTCTTTACCTATAGCAATTTTCACCAATAGTATCGTCATTTTCTCGCATCTCTCTGTTTCCCACAAATTTGTTGTCAAAATGTTGTATGGAAATCCTTAAAATTAGCAATAGATTCCCTCAGAATCTTGTTATACTAATTCAATGTAGTGCTCTTAAAGGTCTGAGAAAATGCTCTGCATACCAGCCTATCATCATCTTCGAAATTCATCATATAACTCTTGAATTATTCGATGCGATCATCAGGATTCTGCATCCCATCAAATTTTTCGACCTTAGATATGTCAAATTGCTTCGGAAGAGTAATGGACCTAATCTCAGCTGTTAAAGAAGAATTTCTCTAGTCTATTCCTTGTACGTACTGGTCATCTTCTCTTGTTCCCAAACCAGCATACAAATTCTAATTAGCTACACTTGTGTACTGATTCGATGTATTTCCTTCACATCATTTTGTGTCTCTTATATAACAAGTTCCATTGTCTCTCTTTGGTTTATATTATTTATGTAACTTTCGATGCTGACCTCTTTCTCCGTTCAAAGATCCATTATATTTTCTCTACTTGAACAAGCCTTCCTCAGATTCTGAGCTGTTAAATTCATCATCGCTAGATGTGATATACATATGCTTATCTTTATTTTCTTTTCGAGAAGTTCAATGTTCTTTGTCATATTACAAATATGCTTTCCTCTGATCGCTTCAAATCTGATGAGCTGTATACGATTGATCATATTAATTTTCTAACTCGTATTTCTCTTCAACTTGTCATACTTCAAATTTTAGCCTACCTGACTGAATATGTTGTTCTCTTTGAACATACTTGTCATTCAATGTTGTTATTTTTTCCAACAATCGATTCCTTCAAACCTCAATATCTGAATGACCTTTGAGATATAACATTTGAATGGGAAATAAGAATGGGAATCGGAAATTTGGAATTTGAAATTTGAAATAAGAATGGGAATCTCAATCCAAATGAAATTTGAAATTTGAAATTTGAAATTTGAAATTTGAAATAAGAATGGGAATCGGAAATTTGGAATTTGAAATTGAAGACTTGAGATTTAGGATTAGAGGTTTGAGATTTAAGATTCAACGTTTGAGATATAACATTTGAATTGAATATTTGGTTAAAGAAGATGATAGGGTAGAATAAAGGAAAAGAAGAATACTTGAAGAAGATGTATGAAAAAGATGTGTAAAGAAGATGTATGAGAAAGATGTCTAAAGAAGACGTATGAACAAGATGTGAAGAAAAACATTCTTGAAAAATATGAAGAAATATGGCATTTGAAAGTCGTTTGAATATATTTTAAAGATTGAAGGAAACTTGCCAATTTTCATAACGAAACACATCATTTTTTGTATCTTAACAAACTATTAATGTTCTCACTAAATTATCATGAGTTTGAGAGGGGATTTTAGCATACTAGTTTTTTTATATTATGTGATTATCCCACATTGTCATTCTCTTATTTACTATTCGTGTATATATATATATAGACATTTCTATCTATTGTACTTATCTGACCAAATAATAAATCATCTTTAATTTATATACCAAAATCTAAATGACAAATCCAAATATAAAATCCAATTTTTAAATCGATATGAACATCATGAGCTGTCCCATAATAAAACAAACGCAAATTGAAATTGAATATACTATTCTACCAACAAAAATATTAAACTTTTCGAGTAGTTATTCCTTCCGAACTGTAACACCCCATCACAATCCAACCAGTCAGATTAAAGGACTACGATCCAGCCAGTCAGATTGAAAAATTGCATGTCCCGAACACGTTGTCTAAAAAATCAGCAAAAATCAATATTATTTATCTCAACATCAGGTTTAGTGATTGTGGCTATACACAATAGATCCATAAACCGTTCTCACTTTTAGTGAGAACCAAGAAAGCAAAAGATGGTCAGTTTTTTAAATTTTTTTATGGCAGACAACTAAAACAACTGCATGCCGGCACAACAGACAACTAAATCAACTATCTGGTATAGTCTGATAACTACAATGTATATCTCGGGTAACATCCTCAACATGAGAAATATAAAAGTTGTATAAATTGTAGAATGTGATTCGCATACAACAAAGCATCTTCGACCTTATTAGGAGTAAGATTTAGTACTGTTTTTCGTCTATAAGTATTAGTTTTTGGTACAACTTTAGGTGTCGGGCATGGGCATAGCTTTATTTTTACCGTGCTACTGATTGTACTGACGTATTAGCATTATTTATTTGGTTGATGCAATGCTTGAAATAAAATTTATCACATTTAGCTTACCGGTCTGACCTAAAAACATTTCTACCTCTAGTATTAGTTGGTTTCCTCGATTGTACCATATGAACTTTTTAAGAGATTAAGAGTTTACATCATCTTATTTATTATATGGCCCTGCATGTCTAACATGTATGATACAAATGTTGATTATTCTTATTTTTTGACAGAATATCTTCAAACATAATTTTCAAACGATGAATAATATATAAATATTTCAAAAATTGATCGCATAAGGTTAACCAAATGATCTTATGTTGTCTCTTATACATCATTTCACGTGCACAAAGAAACATGTATCTTAATTTAACAATACATTTACATTTCCACGATCAGCTCATGTATCTCTACTTTGTTTATAACTATTTGACAACATATTTAAGCCCACTCATGATACTAAACCACAAATACGGATAAAGTATATTAACATTAATAGCATGTTTAACACTTAACTTCGTTTTCTTGAAGGATTTCATAGTTTTTTATGTTGAAGATCAAACAAAGTGTGAACTTTGACCTTGAACAGTTCGAAATTAAGTTGACTCGAACTGATGTATGTTTTAGGTTCTAGTGAGCATTCTCAAACTTATAAAATACACATGAATTGTTTTTAATTATAACAGTTATTATTTTCAAAAGCGTAAGTTAAATATTGATAATCATTTACCAAATGGTTGTTGTGTATCCCAAATTTTAAATCTCGTTCATGAAGTGATGAAGAATGTTTTAACCGTATGGTTTTATCTTATAAATATTAAGATAATGAGTGATGGTTGTGTATTCATTGAATAATTATTTCATTGTTACTAGGTTTGTGTTCAGCTCATCCACCATTTTTTATTTGACCGTTTTGTTCCAAAAAACATAAACTCATCGAAATCTTCCATTTTTAGTGTCTACATTTTTGCATTTACAAGTCTTTTTAAAAATTTCATTGCATAACATATGCATTTATGGACTGAGTTAAGAAATACGTATTCAATAGCTCGTATCAAGACCAACTTCCGATCTGTAAAAAATAAGACTCGGTAAGGTAGACATATTAGCATCCATCACCGAGTGTGGATGACTGCAAGCCTACATGTAGTTCTTTAGCTTCTTCGAACTCATAAAAATGAAAGAAATATAAAATTTTAGATTTATTAGAGTTACACGAACAACTTCGAATAATGGTATTTTGTACCTCTTTTTTTGTAAGTATTGTTCATGATAGATACTCGCATGAATATTCCCATTAATTCAATGCTTGTAAGGTTTGTAAAAAAACATTGGTATGCATATCCGATCCTTCCATATTCTGGTGATATTCTAAGTAACTTGTTCTTATTCATTTTTGATAATAAGTATTATATGTGAGACTAACTAAATTTTTTGATATAGGGATGATCTTGCTGGATATTGTAGATGTTGCATATTGGATACATTACGTGGGTTATAGTTTTTGAAACCTGAATATATCACTAGGACACGCACCAGATAACAATAATTTATGGACCAACTCTTTTTTGTCTTAGTTTAGTTTTGCGGTATATAAATTTCCTTTGAAGTATGTGCCTGATGGTTGGTTGTCTTATCTGTTTATAAAGGTTAGTCATCTATACTAAAAGAAATTATATAATAGGATGCACTGAAAATTGAGATGGAAAATCACTTTTTTGTATGTACTCTTCTTTTTACAGCATCCAATATAGTTTTTAAAAAACAATATCATACCTCTTGCATTTGTAAAGAACCTAAGGTATTTTTCACTTCGTTCATCAAAGTAAAGGATAATGTTGATTATGTATTCTAAGTTGGAACCTACACACTGAACCCATTCAATTAATTATGGTTTAGTGCAATATTCGTGCATGGAAAATAAATATGTGTAATCAGCATGCAAACATACCTCAACGGGATCCTATAAAATCCAATCGTCATTCATAATTAGAGTATAATACAACGTAAAACTCCTAAACCCAATGAATAATATACATAAACAATGTATAGAAATTTTCATATATTCTCAACAAAATACATGCACAAAGTTTTATGTGTTGCGCAAATGCAGGTTTTGAACAGTACATCGTCCATCGACTATCGTGTTTAGTGGCAGATAGTCCCTTGACTTTCGAATGTCCGTTGAAAGTCCCTGGACTATCACGTTTGGATAAAGTTAGTCCAAAAGATCTTCTGATCCATGAGAGGCTGCCACCTGTCACCATAGTCCCCAGATTTTTGTATCACAACTAGTCCATTGAGTTTAGGTCAAACCCAAAACGTAGGAAAGATAAAGTCAAGGGACTAGTGATGATACAAAAATCTGGGGACTATGGTGACAGGTGGCAGCCTCTCATGGATCAGAGGATCTTTTGGACTAACTTTATCCAAACGTGATAGTCCAGGGACTGTCAACAGACATTTGAAAGTCAAAGGACTATCTGCCGCCAAACGCGATAGTCGAGGGACAATCTACTGTTCCAAGCCCGCAAATGCATATGTAAATTTACATGATCCACACAAAATTTGTATTGTTTTTTTAATTCAACATGAAAAAGTACATAAACATTTTGTATAACTTATGAAAAATTATAGTTTCCATTTTCAAAAACAAAACATTATATCTATTGTCATGGCACAGCTCTCCTGTACATTTAACATTTATGTGTTTGATTCCATGACCCAGTATTCGTTAGCAAATAATATTTACTGGAAAAAATCTAAAACTATATGTTCAGTTTGTTGATGATTTGGCCAGTTATCATTAACAAAGAGTATTCAGTGGGGAAAATTGGTGCTCAGTATCCAATTATCGAGTTCAAGATGGAGGCAAGCTAATGGGCTTCACACTTTGGCAGAATCAAGTAAGTTATGCTCTTAGTTAGTTTCACTATCAGTTTTTACAGTTCCTTAATATTTCTTTGATAATTGTCAAGGAAATAAGAAGCTTTGATCAGTAATTCCATTGCTTGTTAGAATTTAATAACTTGGTACAGTTCGCAAGCTCATTTATAAGCATTTTGTTCTTTATAAGTGTCATCTTAATTACTTTTGTTATAATTTAGCTAGATTTTTTGTTTATCCTATTAAGGTTTGAACTAAATGTTTGTTACTTCTTCTTAGAGTTGTTTAATGTATGAACTATTTTGTCTCGTCTTATAAATAGCTTATCTGAAAAATAGGTTGAGTTTTGAGCCTGAATTTCATTCAAGTCGAGATCAAAATCCATTTATAGGCTCAAACAGACTTCTCGTCAAATATACCAAAATTTATTTAGGATGATAATCTCTTTTGAGTTTGAGCTCAACTCCTTTGAGGGTTATGTGTATCACACGTTCAGTGGAGTAATTTCATATTTGTTGTATTATATATCGATAGCATTTTGCTTATCTCGAACAAAAAGGTATTGTTGCACACTACAAAGATATTTTTATCAGAAAATTATGATACGGAGGATCTTGATGATATAACTTTTGTGTTAGGTATAAAAGTACATCGTGGTCACTCTTGTAGTATTATTGAATTATCACAAAAGGCATACATCGAAAGTGTGTTACAATATTATGTATTAGAAAACTACAAATCCTTAATTATTCCTATAGAAAAGGGGGTAGAGTAAGTCTGAATCAATTTCCAAAGATAAAAATTAAGATTAATGAAATAAAAATGATTCCTTATGCTTCAGCATCTGAGAATTTAATGTATGCTCAATTTTATACTAGGTCGGACACTGACTTTGCTGTGAATATGTTAGGGAAATACATAAGTAACCTAAACATGAAGCACTAAAAGGAAGTGAAAATGGTTCTCCATATCTGCAAGGAACAAAAGAGAACATGCTAATATATAGGAAGTCAAAAGGCTAGAGACCATTGGATATTCCGATTCAGATTTTGGTAGATGCGTAAACATACTGAAAAGAACTTTGGGAAATATATTCTTATTGGTTGAGGTGTGATATCCTGGAAAAGTGTGAACAAATACTTATTAAATCGTCCACCATGTCAAAAAACATTGTTACATGCTTCAAAGTATTGAACTAGTCATTATGGTTGCAGAATTTCATCACGAGATTACATATTGTACATGGGATAAAAGGTCCCATGAGGTTGTATTGTCACAATAATTCTATAGTGTATTATTCTAACAACAATAAGAGTTCGTCTAAATCTAAACATATAGACATAAAGTTCATGTATATTAAAGAGAGAGTTCAGATGGATCATATAAGTATAAAGCACATCAGCACAAACTCGGCGATATCAGATCCTCTGATAAATACAATATTGCTTAAGGTTTTACAAGAATACCACCACTACGCGTGTAGTTAATTTGGAAGATTGTTAGTTTTAGTGGAATTGCTTGTAATGGGATCCAATGATACATGTGATATTATATATGTAAAAGTTGATTGCAATATATATGCTTAGTTATATTTATTGATATTTATTCTTTATTAGATCTTCAAAGGTAGGATCATTTAAGAGTAAATATATATCATTACAATTCATATTAATTTTAAACCACACACCATAATTGGAAGTAATTTATAGATGACAATAATGTGATTATTCTTGCATCATATTGTTCATATTAGGAAGAGGTTTTTAGTCATTTATAGTTCATTGATCATGTACGGGGTTGAGAGTTCACCTATTGATAATAGATTCATGGTACTCATTGAAGTTAAATATATATTTGAGTAGTATACAGCTGTCCAAATGGGAGATTATTAGAATATTTATGCAATAATAATAAATAAGACAGTCGAATAATAAGTGGCAGAACGAATAATAAACGTAATAGGATTAATTATATTTTATATACTTAATTGGATAATAAGCTTAAAGGTGAAAATGCTGTTGTGGATTAATAAGTGTGGTAACCAATAGGATTTGGACACAGTGAATGAGTGGATCCCAATCTCAACACTTAAGCCTGAACTGATAATTAAGAGATTAAACTGATTCTTATCAATTTAGTGGGTTTGTGGTCCCCGATCAGAGAGCGGTATAAGTTATGGAATTTACTACGATTAGAGTTTTAATCGTATTTTCCCTACAAAATAAATGATTGAGATTCAGACATTCTTTTTACCTAACTTTAAAAAGATCAGTCATCGTTTTTAATGAGAGGAAGACTAACAACTTTTTTGCATGAACTGAGTCTTCAAAAACTTTAAAGAAAGATTTAAGAACATTAGAAGTTGAATAAAAATTGTGGATAATAACATTAGGCAAAACAGTAAGTCTCTTTAGTTTATTCTATTGTAAAAAATCCATAGATAGTTTAATAAGTTTTCGCATGTTTGATAGATTAATTTGATGCGATTCAATTAGTTCCATCACTCAAAATGCATAAACTATAATTGACAAACTTTTACCACTAAAATGAAGCAGATAATCCAACTAAACTTAAGGTATAAAACATTTATTCACAACTTCAACATTAATCGACTAATCATTTAAAAGCTATATACGAAATTATGGTAAAGGTTTTATGTTCCAAACTCAAATCACTTGAAACTATCACCTATGTTATCATATTTAATAAAAAATGCTTGATTTTTTTACCATTTTCTAACATTATTATCTAGAACTTTATATTCCCTATTTTATCTCACCTCCTAAAACCCTAAAAAATCACCTTTGTTAAAATCAAACTCATATAATCAATTTTTTTAGGAAATGAGTGGCGCATGGCCACTCATTATATTTTATCAATAAAGAAACAAAGTCATTAACATAAATATCTGTCGCCAAAGAGGTG
>JAUPFV010000502.1:0-10000 GCA_036936605.1 Limnanthes douglasii subsp. nivea
GCTAAAGTAGTGATAAATCCCGTCAGTAAAATGGGTCCGATAGAAAGTCCATCTATTCCCAGTCTCCAGTAAAAATAAAAAAAAATGGATCCATTTATAATCTTCGGCCAGTTGGATTAAAGGATCATCCAAATGAAAATGATAACAAAATGTATAGGTTGTTAGAAGAAGTTTCTAATAAACATATGCATAAAGTATACCACCTAATTACCTTATTTCCTCTCTGAGGAAGAAAGAAAATTAAAGAACCTGCAGATATTGGAAAAAATTACAATTATTGTTAACCAAGGAAAATCATTCGTGGTAAAGACAAGATAGGCTTGGACCAAAAAACCCGTACAAAAATGTTTTTTTGCACGGGTTTTTTGTCAATAAACAAAAATCAAATTTATTGAAAATGTATTCAAAGTGAGGTTTTCTGGAACGTATCAATAAGCTAGACCCATACTTCGGGTTGTTTCATGCCATAAATAAACTCTAACACTCAAGAAATCCGTTGGACAAGCGGATTCACATCTCTTACAACCAACACAGTCTTCCGTTCTTGGAGCGGAAGCTATTTGCTTAGCTTTACATCCATCCCAAGGTATCATTTCTAAGACATCTGTAGGGCAGGCCCGGACACATTGAGTACATCCTATACATGTATCATAAATTTTTACTGAATGTGGACATAGGATCTATAATTTTTTGAATGTAAGAAAATTTCAATCTAGTAAATGAATCATATATTTAAATACTAGATGAATCAATGATTTACTTTACCAGCATTATAGTTATAGTTTTTCTACTCAATTTTTTTCTGGATCAATTCATAAAAGAAGCCAAGATACTTTGATTTATTTTTATTAGACAAAAATATCAATACATGCTAATTCAAATTGATAAATTTTTCGATTAATGCTACTTATTCAACAAAGTTGATTGGTTGATACGAGTTAATTTTCTGTTACAATAAATTGCCGAAACAATAGCTGATCCAATAGCTGCTTCAGCGGCTGCGATTGCTATAATAAAAATTGAGAAAATATCTCCTTTTAATTGACGATTATCAAAAAAAATCCGAAAATGTTACGAAATTCATATTAACCGCATTCATTATAAGTTCAAGACACATAAGAGCCCTAACCATATTTCGACTAGTTATCAATCCATAAATACCGATAGAAAATAAATAAGCACTCAAAACAAGTACATGTTCGAGCATCATTGCTCAGCTCCTTTTTGTTGATTTCAATATGAACAAAACAATAATTCAACAGATTCGATCGACTAGAATAAAAACACATCAAGTATGGATAAGTATGGATTCAAAAAAATATTGGTAAGAGACTGAATATGAATAAAAGAATTTACAGTTTAGATATAAACAGTATTAATAGTATTCAAATAGCATTGAATAAAAATCCATGCGATAAGAAATAAAAAAGTTTGATTTGGATTAATTTAAATTTAAAAGATTTATTATTGACGAGCCACAGCAATTGCACCTATCAAAGGCAACTAAAAGAATTATTGAAACGAGTTCAAATGGAATAAAAAAATCTGTTGCTAAATGAATTCCAATTTGTTGGCTATTACTTATCAGATCTTGTTCTAGAATCTGGTTTAATCGTGTAGTCCAAATCAACCCATACCATGACGTATCCAAAATAATAGTAATTAATGAAAGAAAAAGACTTGTGCAAACCAACGAAGTAATCCCATCCCCAAACGGTCGACAAATTGAAATCTTTGTAATATTCTGAACCATTCATGAACATCACAGCAAATATGATTAAAATATTTATAGCCCCGACGTAAATAAGGAGTTGTGCAGCAGCTACAAAATGGGAATTTGATAGAATATAGAATAAGGATATACAAACAAGAACAAATCCCAACGAAAAAGCAGAATAGATTGTGTTGATAAGTAATACCACCCCCAACCCTCCTAATATAAGACCTGACCCTATAAAAACTAAAAGAAAATCATGTATTGGTCCAGGCAAATCCATTATATTTAAAATAATAAAAAAAAAATAGAACTGCTTTTCATGACGTTATTGATCGGACCAGGAAATTTTTTATGATATATTACTAATTGAATTAAATTTGAATCTCAATGGGTATAAATTGATGTAGGTATAGGTACATTTATTAGAGTTATTGGACAATTTTGTTCTTTTATTTATTTAGATTTATTTATTTGATTTAGTCGTATTTGAAAGGGTATTTTTTTTCGTATTCAAATTAAAACTAATTCTGGATAGATTACATTAATCTTATGGCTATATTAGATTAATACTTAGATGAATAAAATATATTTGCAATACAAAACAAATAAAGCTTTAAGTTTCATCAACCAATGTAGAAATTTAGAGTCGCAATTTGGAATTATTGAACAAGCAAAAAGAAATATTTTTTTTTTGTAAATAAAAAAGAAACCTTACTAATTTTCAATTATTCCTAAAAAAAATGAAATAAAGCAGTTTACCCCTTTTTTGTTTGAGGTGCATTAAAAATAGTTCGAATTGTATAATCGTCAATTACTGATATTGGTAAACGACCCAAAGCAATTTGATTATAATTCAATTCATGACGGTCATAAGTAGAAAGTTCATATTCTTCTGTCATTGATAAACAATTTGTTGGACAATACTCAACGCAGTTACCACAAAATATACAAATTCCAAAATCAATACTGTAATTAAGCAATTGTTTCTTTCGAATATCAGTTTCAAATTTCCAATCAACAACAGGTAGGTCTATAGGACATACCCGAACACATACTTCACAAGCAATGCATTTATCAAATTCGAAATGAATTCGACCGCGGAAACGCTCTGATGTTATTAATTTTTCATAAGGATATTGAATAGTTATAGGTAAACGATTTACGTGGGATAAAGTAATCATGAAACTTTGACCAATGTACCTTGCTGCTCGTACTGTTTGTTCACTATAATTAATGAACCCAGTTACAATAGGGAACATATATATCATAAATAGCTATGAATACTTTTTTTCTCTTGTTTAAAGGATGTTGTATTCCTTAGAGTGAAAGAAGTTGAGAAGAAGTTGTTAATAATAGATTCCCTAGAGAAATTGGTAAAAGAAATTTCCAACCAAGGTTTAATAGTTGGTCCATTCGTAGCCGAGGTAAAGTCCATCTTGTTGTGATAGAAATGAACAAGAACAAATAAGTTTTAGCTAATGTAATAAAGATCTTAATTGTTGTTCCCAATATTTCATCCCCTTTATTTATTTCAAATAGCCCGGGAACGCATATATATGGAATAGAAAAATTCCAACCGCCTAAGTATAGAACTGTTACAAATAACGAAGAAACTAATAAATTTAAATAGGAAGCAACATAAAATAAACCAAATTTGATACCTGAATATTCAGTTTGATAACCCGCAACTAATTCTTCTTCCGCTTCTGGTAAATCAAACGGTAATCTTTCACATTCTGCGAGAGAGGAAATTAAAAAAGTGATAAATCCTATAGGTTGACGCCACAAATTCCAACCCCAAAAACCATATTTTGACTGTGCCTCAACTATATCAACTGTACTTGAACTATTAGATAATTAGAGTCGGCGATAACATCACTGTTCCCACCGCTATTACAAAACCGTACATGAATTTTTTCCTCATACGGCTCCTCGAGGGTCACGAAAAAATATAAGGACCAGATTAGTAGCATATATCTTATCTTGATATAGTTATTTTTTAAAAGAAAAAAATATCTTGATATGCTTATATTGGAGAATAGATGAAATCCAATTTTTTCAGAAGGTCCCAAATTATACCAAAGGAATTCTGTCTGCTATAACTCTAAAAAAAAAAAATAGAATAAAAAAGTGCTTCGGAATTCATCTCATCCCTTAATAATTAAGATGGGAGTAATAACTTAATCCTTCAATCAAATACTCTTTGTATAAATATGAAAATATGAAATAGGGATTTCAGTCCATCATTTTTAATTACGACAGAGAATTATATAGTCCATTATTCCATTCGTTCAGACACAAATTTTAGTTCGAAAAAATATATGAAAGAAAAACTAGATATATTGTCCCTATTCTTATGGGCTTAAAAAAAATAATAAAGGATTTTTTCGTTCCTGATAGTCATTGCTTTAATCGTTGGATAGGAGCATACTCTGGATCGGAATCGTGGGGAGTACTGCCTGATCATTTCTACCAATTTAAAGCCCCAATTAGTATTCTTTTTTGTATGCAGAAAGACTCCTTTCGGTTTAAATCTTTGTGAATCTATATTACAAATCTTTTGTGTATTTTTGGTGTTCCTAATCATCCACTCTTTTTTGCTGAATCCCCCGCTTGGTAATATATGTATGGTAAGCCATACAAACGATTCCATACAGTCGATCTTTTGAACCCGTTTCAAGCCAGGATGACTAATCAACCAATCTTGGCTTGGGGTAAAGTGTCTCTTGCACTTATTTTTACTTCTGCTTAACGCTTGTACATAGGAAATGAGACTTAATTTTTCTTTTTTTTTTTTTTTACGGCGAATTTCTAAGCTGTTTTCTTTCACTCATCAAAAACTATATCGTTTTTTTTATTAACCCCAAGGATTAAAGATTAAAAAAGAAGTTTTCTATTCAATCCATTCAATTTCTTTTTATAGAACGAAAGGAAAACTTTAGATTTCAACGAATCACACGTAGAGATATTGATAACACACATAGAGTTAATGGTATTTCATAACTAATTGATTGAGCAGCAGCTCGCAGACCACCTAAAAAAGAATATTTATTATTTGATCCATATCCTGACATAAGAAGTCCAATAGGAGCAATACTTGAAATAGCAATCCATAGAAAAAGACCAATATTGAGATCAGCTAAAACTAGGCGATTGCTAAAAGGAATTACTGAAAAACTTAGCAAAATTGATATAACTGCGATCGACGGTCCAATACTGAATAAACCAGTATTTCCTCTAGATGGCAGAAGATTCTCTTTAAAAAGTAATTTAGTCCCATCTGCTAAAGCTTGCAAAATTCCCAAAGGACCAGCGTATTCAGGCCCAATACGTTGTTGTATCGCTGCAGATATTTCTCTTTCTAACCACACAATTACTAGTACACCTGTTGTGATCCCTAATACCGGAGTTAAAATAGGGACAAGCATCCATATGAGTTCATAGACCTTTAAAAATTCCAGTTTGGAAAAAGAATTGATAGCTTGCACTTCTGTTGTATCTATTAGCATTTTAACGATCAACTTCTCCCATAATGATATCTATGCTACCGAGTATCGTCATAATATCAGCCAATTTCATTCTTTTAACTAGCTGAGGAAGAATTTGCAAATTAATAAAACCCGGCGGGCGAATTTTCCATCTCCAAGGAAAACCATTTTGATCTCCTATCAGAAAAATTCCCAATTCCCCTTTTGGGGCTTCAACTCTCACGTAAAGTTCTTGTTTGGGCAATTCAAAAGCGGGAGAAGGTTTTTTACTAATAAATCGATATGCAAAATCATTCCATTCTGGATTCCTTTTTCTATCCAAGGATCGTATTTCTAAATTTTCATAGGGACCCCCCGGAATTCCTTCCAGAGCCTGCTGAATAATTTTTATAGATTCTGTCATTTCACTAATTCGTACTAAATAACGAGCTAATGAGTCTCCTTCTTTTTGCCACTGAACTTCCCAATCAAATTTGTCATAACACTCATAACGATCAACTTTACGCAGATCCCATTTTATTCCAGATGCACGTAGCATTGGTCCGGATAAACCCCAATTGATTGCTTCATCTCCACTAATAATACCTATGCCTTCAACTCGTTCTAAAAAAATAGGATTTCGTGTAATAAGTTTTTCATATTCATCAACTCCTGTTAAAAAATAATCGCAAAAATCCAAGCATTTATCTATCCAACCATGAGGTAGATCAGCCGCTATTCCTCCGATACGAAAATAAT
Organism: Limnanthes douglasii subsp. nivea; assembly: GCA_036936605.1. NCBI lineage: Eukaryota > Viridiplantae > Streptophyta > Magnoliopsida > Brassicales > Limnanthaceae > Limnanthes > Limnanthes douglasii. The sequence goes on from JAUPFV010000502.1 coordinate 5,944, forward strand.
TATGCATCATTCTCATACCAGTGGCAGCTTCGAATAGATCATATACTAATTCTCGTTCTCTGAAAATATAGAAAAAAGGAGTTTGCGCACCAATATCCGCCATAAACGGGCCAAGCCATAACAGATGAGAAGCTATACGACTCAATTCCAACATAATTGTTCTGATATAACTGGCTCTTTTAGGGACTTGAATATTTCCCAATTGTTCTGGTCCATTTACGGTTATTGCTTCTGTGAACATAGTAGCTAAATAATCCCACCGTGTTACATAAGGCAGATATTGTATAATTGTTCGGTTTTCTGCAATTTTTTCCATTCCTCTGTGTAAATAACCCAATATTGGTTCACAGTCAATAACATCTTCACCATCTAGAGTAATGATTAGACGAAGAACACCATGCATTGATGGGTGGTGAGGTCCCAGATTGACTAGCATAAGGTCTTTTCCGTTAGTCGGTATATTCATAAGTTTTTCCTTGATTCATTCTTATATGAATTGAATTGCTAAAAATGAAAATAAATTCATCAAAATTCCAGATTTACTAAAAATAAATTAACAAATTCAAATTTGGCAAATTACCGATTTTTTGACTCCCGAATATCCAACTGATTAATTAATTCTTTATAACTTACTCTATTTTTTTTTGACAAATAAGACAATAGTCGTTGACGTTTTCCCAAAACTTTCCGTAGACCTCTCTGAGATAAATAGTCTTTTCTGTGAAATTCCAAATGTGAAGTAAGTCTTCGTATCTTATTGGTGAAATTGAATACTTGAAATTCAACAGACCCCCTGTTTTCTTCTTTTTTTTCTTGAAATGAAATGAATGAATTTTTTAGCATAAAAGAAAATCCCATTTTTTTTTTATAAAATTGAGTTTACTAATCAGGAATAATAAGACTAGTTATTTTTGCAAAACATATGTCTTAAAATAGAATCTAAAACAATCATTCATTTGTTTCTATATATATATATATATATGATGTTTATATATAAATAGATGTTTAGTCGACGAATTAAAATAAATGTATTATCAACGAATTTTTACTCGCGGATACATATGTATCCTTACCATACTGAAACGACTTCCATTATTAGTATTAAACCAATAACGATTCATACAGGCTAAATCCTCTAATCTAAAATTTGGCCAAATAAAGAACTGAAATTTACTTAAGTTCGTTTTCTCTCTCTCAATATTTTGACTTTTTTGAACACATTTTTTTCTCTTATTGTAAAATATTTTATTTTTATGCATGTCTTTTGTATTCTTTGAATTGAAACAAATTAGAATTCGAAATTCTCTACGGCCTTTATGGGATAAAATATTTTCAGGGACAAAGAAATCAGAATAATTTTTGTATGTTTTGTTAGACATCAAAAAATTATTTGAACTAGATTCAGCAATTTTTTTTTTATCAACATATTGTTTTTCTTGGTATCTTTGCTTTAGCTTTATTAGGTCCTTTTTCAAGGAAATACCCATCATTTGATATATAAGAAATTGTCCATCGTTTTTTACACACAACTTAATAGGTTCAATAGATTCAATAATCAAGATTGCTTTTTTCATTAATTCTCGAACAGTGAAAACCCTCTTCCTCATCAGAATTTCTAGACTAATTTCTCCTCTTTGAATGGACGATATAGCAATTTCTCTTGGATTTCTCAGTTTAAGGAAGAGACCATATACTTTTAGCTTATCACTAATTGTTTGATTTAAAGAATTCTTCCATCCTAATTGCAAACACAAAAAGTTTTCGAGGAAGAAATGCAATGCTACTTCTATATTGTTTTTGTATTGTTTTTTCTCATCCGATTCAAGCTCCCTTTGACCTGCAGATTTGATTTCATCTTGATCTTGATTATTTAATCCAAGATATTTTTTTTCTTTTTTATTTCTAGTAATTTTTTTATTATGGTTTTCATTAAAATTGAAAAGAAGTAATTTCAGTGGTATGATCCACGGTTTTTTATTATATGCATTATAAAGTAAGACAAATTCTGGAAAGAACCAAAGTTCCAGATTCGATATAGGACGACTTTGTCTTTTTTTATTGATTTCCATCCAATAAAAAAAGTTTATTTTTTGGTTGGAAGGACCCTTCTTAGTAATTTTTGTAATTATTTGAGAATTTTGAACTCTCGTCTTAATATTCTTGGGATCGATGGACTCAATAGCAACTTTTTTACTAATACAAAAGTTGAGGATTCTCCAATCCAAATATTTTCTATCCGGAATTTTCTCCATACCTATAATATTATCTTCTCTTAGATAATTAGAGACTATATAATTATGGCTAGCGATACCTACCTGGCTATGAAAAAATTGTTGTTTATCCATGTTGGAATTTAAAACTTGAGAATTAATAGATTTATAGGATAAAAGATTATATTGATAGTTTTTTTGTAAGTTAGATTTTTTATTCAGTACTAAGTCTGCTTCAAAATCAATTTCTCTTTCGTAATTTATTAATTTGTGTTTTTCATTTTCATATGAATTCCATTTGTTTAAATGTTTCTTTTGAACTATACAAATTTGGTTCATTTTCTTTTTATATTTTTCGGATACTACTCTATGCCATAGAATCGGAAGTAAATCATATTGATAATGACTTCTTAACCAGTTTTTCCATTGATTTAGTTCGGAATTTAAAAAAATTAATTCAGAATGAAATATTCCGCGTTCTTCAAAAAAATACTTTATCTCAGTCTTAAGAAAAAAAAAAGTTCCGGGATACCCAAGGACAGATCTTAATTTATACATTTTAATAAATTGTATTTGTGCTAATTTGTAAAATACATATGCTTGTGAGAAAGAAGGTGGGTTGCAATAAATATTGAAATTATTGTTTCTAATTCTAATATTATTTCGAATATTAGAAAGTGAGTTTTTTCGTCTTTTTTTAGTTAGTTCATTATTGTAAATGTATTTCTTAATAATTTTTGGGGTAAATTTCATAAAAAGTTGTGTATTTATTTTTCGAATATGAATAATATGTAGAAAAATAAAAAAACTTATATATCTTTTTTCTATAAATAATTTCAAAAAAAAATATGATTTACGGATTAATTTAGTATTTCTTTTTTTTAACATTTGCCAACTCTTTTTTAATGATTCTAATATTTTATCACGATAACTTATTTTGTTAGAATTAATTTTTCTTTCTTGAGTTATAAATTTCTTTTTCGTTTTGTTTGGAATTTTTTCTATTTGATTTCGGATTGTACTTGTTCTATTTGTTAAATCTTTGATTTTCTTTTTTTTTTTTGATAAATTTGTCCATTCTATGGATCGAATTTTAATGGACGATTCAGAAATCATCTGATTACTAATTTTTAAATCTTTTTTTATTTCATTCAATTCATATATTTCTCTCAAGCCAAATGAAGGAATTCGGTTTATTTTTAAAAGTTCTTTTATTTTTTCGTTTCGAAAGAGAAGGTTTTTAAGGTTTTTGATGACCCATTTTTTTGTTTCTTTTAAAACCATAAAAGACTTAGTTTTAGTTTTTAGAATGGTTTTTTTAAATTCTTTAAAAATAGGTTCAAAAACAGAAGTATGTTTTCGGGGAGAATCCGAGGGTAGTGCGCTGTCCATACCGAAAATAGTTAAATAAAAAAAATCGTTTTTTTTACTTTTCATTGGATATTTATCAGGGGATCGTAATTTATATTTGTGCCACGGTTTAAGGAAAAAAGGAAATAGAATCTTTATTTGAATACCATCCGTTAACCAATTTTTTGGAAATTCTTTTTCTGATACTTGAACACCATAATAGGTGCATTTAATATGTATTTCTCGATTCCAATCTTTGAAATCGTCAGACCATTCGGGAACTTGCAATAAAAGTATACGGACAATATTTTTTACTATTATCAACAAAGGTAATATAATATATTTTCTAAGAATCGATTGGGTTACTAAGGCGCAACCCCTTAGTAATTGAATAAGTAAATAATTATCCCAGGTTTCCTCAATTTCTATCTGTCTGTTTTCTTCTCTTTTTTGACTTATGTCCTCCATTTTTGTATAGATTTTTTGTTTTTTTTTTT
>JAUPFV010000502.1:37500-40043 GCA_036936605.1 Limnanthes douglasii subsp. nivea
TGACGGAAAAGAAATCGCACGTGTGGAATGGATTAGAGAAGGCAGGGTTCCGCTACAAACCATTGAGGCTAAAATTAATTATTGTTCCTATACAGTTCGAACAATCTATGGGGTATTAGGAATCAAAATTTGGATATTTGTGGACGAAGAATAAAAAGGCTTTACTTGTCTTTACATTATTAGCCAGTACATTATTAGACATTGATAAATAAAAATGCAAAATTCTTTCGTTTTTTCTTTTTTTTTGTTCAATGTTAAAAAAAAAAATGATCAATTCTATAAGGTTGTATAAAAATTTGATAGATTCTTTGATAAAATTGCTATGCTTAGTGTGTGACTCGGTGGTTTAGGATTAGGAGTCAAAAAAAGAACCGACCTATAATAGGAACTAAAAACTCTAGCACTAATAACCAACTCATTGCTTCGCATTATCTGGATCCAAAGAACCAGTCAAAATATGATATCTTTATCATATCGTTGTAGCAACTGAATAAAAAAAAAAAATAAAAGATCTGATTCTAAGATAAGTTGTGAAGCAAAGTATGCGGATAAAAGGAAGGATGAGAGAAAGAAAAAAGCTCAATGATCTATGATTCCAATATGTAAGGTCTATGAGGTCATCTCATAAAGGGCAATGTAATAAAGCATCAATACGGATTCATGCATAATTATTAATTAGTTATTCATAATTATAATTATAAAAATCTGTTCATAGAACAAAAAAAGAGCCTTGAGCCAATAAAAACTAAGAAGATTTACTCAAAAACAAATTAATAAATTTTTTATTCATTTTTTTGAATTAAAAATGAAAGGCTCCATTAGTAGAATTCAGACCTAACCATTAATCAAGAAGCGATGGGAACGACGAAACCTATGAATTCGGAAGATTCTATTGAAAAGGAGTTCTAATTATTCATTGGGTGGGATGGCGGAACAAACCGGAAACCTATTTATCTATTCTAATTATGAGAGGTCGTGGGCTAACCCTAACCCTAAAACTGAAATAGATATTTAAAAGAGTAAATATTCGCCCGCAAAAAGTTTATTTTATTGGATTGATCAATTTTGGTCGATCCACTAAGCTAAAAAAAAGCAAAACAAAATAAAGATTAGACATTAAATTATCCATTTTCTATAAATAGAAAAGAGAATGTATCTTTAATTCTATTTCCAAAAAAGATATACAAATTTACAATTAGAATAGATTAAATGAAATCTCAAAGAATCCTATTATTTAGTCGATTAGTCATTAACTGCATGTATATTTTAATACAATCTTTTTTAAGTTATTTCATTCGCGAGGAGCTGGATGAGATGAAACGCTCACGTCCAGTTCTGGAGTAGAGATGGCATTTATAAACAACCATCAACTATAACCCCAAACGAACTAGATTCCGTAAACAACATAGAGGAAGACTAAAAGGAATATCTTTTCGAGGTCATCAGATTTGTTTCGGCAGATATGCTCTTGAAGCACTGGAACCCGCTTGGATCACATCTAGACAAATAGAAGCAGGGAGACGAGCAATGACACGAAATGTACGCCGCGGGGGAAAAATATGGGTACGCATATTTCCAGACAAACCAGTTACAGTAAGACCTACAGAAACGCGCATGGGTTCAGGGAAAGGATCTACCGAATATTGGGTAGCTGTCGTTAAACCGGGTAGAATACTTTATGAAATGGGTGGAGTAGCCGAAAATATAGCCAGAAGGGCTATTTCAATAGCGGCGTCCAAAATGCCTATAAAAACTCAATTCATTATTTCTGGATAGATATGTAGAATTAAAAAAGAAATTAAGTATTGAGGATAAAACATTTCTTTCAGGTTTTTTTATTGACAAACAATATTTTTCTTTTTTTTTTTTCTTTACATTGAAAATTGAAAGAACAGATAAAAAATGATATGATTCAACCTCAGACCCATTTAAATGTAGCAGACAACAGCGGGGCCCGAGAATTAATGTGTATTCGAATCATAGGGGCTAGTAATCGCCGATATGCTGATATTGGTGACGTTATTGTTGCTGTGATCAAGGAAGCAGTACCAAACACGCCCCTAGAAAGATCAGAAGTGATCAGAGCTGTAATTGTACGTACTTGTAAAGAACTCAAACGTAAGAATGGGATGATAATACGATATGATGACAATGCGGCAGTTGTCATTGATCAAGAAGGAAATCCAAAAGGAACTCGCGTTTTTGGTGCGATCCCCCGGGAATTGAGGCAATTAAATTTCACGAAAATAGTTTCATTAGCTCCTGAGGTATTATAAGACTAAAATGAGATCTTAATTTAATCTAGTTTAGTTATAGTATTTAAATCAAATAAATAAATTAATAGAGTGTTTCTCATGCATATACCCTTAATCAAAAAAAGAATATTATATTATAAATAGACAAAAAGATTATATATTATCATAATATTATATATATTATCAGTTAATAATAATTTAATTATAATTTAATTCAGATTTTAAATATTAATAATTATTTCATAATATCTAGAAAATAATATATAGAAATAGAAAAATAAATATTAA
>JAUPFV010000503.1:0-39938 GCA_036936605.1 Limnanthes douglasii subsp. nivea
GTTATCTATTTCGATTACATAGGGTAATATGATATGGTTAGTGACATATTACGAATCATGAACAATCACAATACGAATCATTCACGAACCTATGCTAGCATGACAAGTTCTAAACCCTTAAATCCACTTTCGCATTCATTAAAGATTAACAAATTAGATGTTCGCGACGCATCTAACGATAAGCAGAACCATACTAGGTAACCGTTAAACGTATCTCACAAATCAATCAGCAATCAAACCATAAGTATTATTCAAACAAATCCGTTAGGGTTCCATGACAACGATTAGTTTATAATCGAACGAATCATCATCATTGGTGCAAAAGTTAACATAGTTCTAAGACGAATATAAATAAATGAGTAAGAGTTTAGAGAACGTTAAACCAAACATTAGCAGTATGTATCGCCTGACAGAAACACTCTGTAAACTGCCGATCGAAATCAAAAGTAGCTGTCACCTGCTCCCTCTCCGCCGTCTGGTTGTATGCTGCCGCTGCCGAAAGAAAACCGAAAACAGCACCTTCCTTTTCTCCTTTTGTGTGGTTTCGCCAATTTATGTAAAACAGTAAGTGATCGATTGTACTTTTGCCTCTCTTTCGTCGCGTCTGTGGCAAAGGAACCCAGTGCTAGCCAAATCCGATTTTTCTTCATGTTTCTCGTTCTTTGCTCTGTAGAATATTAAAGTGGAAGCCAATTGGTTTTTGTCTTCTTTATTTTATGTTTTGACGAAAACCAAATCAGTCGCCTAATCACACATTTCTTCTCGTTCGTCCAATTCAAGCCTAAAATAGTAGACAATTGCCACGTTGCCTCTTTGCTGGTTCTTTTTTTTGCTGAGGCTGTCCCTATTTATAATATCTGCCGAAACTCTAAAAGAAATCAAATTACAAATCGTAAAATATTTATGTTAAATAAAATAATATTTTAAACAATATAACTAAATAAAATCTTAGCATTAGTCTAATATTTTTTTCTAATTCAGCATTAATTTCTTTTTGTGCTTCGCTTTAATATTTTTTTTCTTAATTCAATATTTTAAACAATATCTCTGAAAATATATAATTTTTTTCAACATTAATATATTTTTTCAAGCATTAATATATTTTTGTTTTGGAAAATCACTGGTCAAAATATATTTTTTAGCATTACTATATTTTCTTTTCTTTTCAACTGTTCCAAAATTGCCTTCAAGTACATTAATTTTCCAGTTTCTTCAATTTCGACTCCAAATTTATTAATATTATCACAATTTACCCGCGGCATAACTTAATTATAATTATAAATTATTAAGAACATTATGAGCATTCTATTCCCAAAAATTTTATACTGTCTGCATATTGTTATACCTACGAGAATGAATGAAAAACATGTTGAAACACAACGAAAACTTGTTACCGGCGACGATTTTAGAATAATGGAAGCGTAATAAGTGACATGAAATGCACTTATCAGAGGTCAACACCCATCGTGGTCCTTCACAATGGATGTTGATAAAGTTTATGGACATAAAAGCTGAATGGAACCCATTTCCTCATTCATTTTATGCCGAAGTGGCCAACTTGGCAAAAATATCTTTCACATCCTTCTTGCGACTATTGTACCTCTTTGTAATTTCTGAGTATAGTAGCAATACACGTGGAAAATTAAATATAAGTATACAGAGTAAAACAAAGGGTTAAAAGATAAAAGAACTTACTGTTGCTTCTCCATACGAGGTTGAGTTTAAAAGGGTTCTCCTCGGATATCTCCTTCCCATTCTCCAAACTCAAGATATGAAGAAAACTCTTTGCTTTCAGAATTTTTTAGCTTCAAGCAGATCGTCAATTATTTTGAGATCATCCACAAGTGTCAGATAGTAAAAGGGCAATACGGTCCCTTGAAGCGCAGTCATGACAATGAAGTCTTTAATAGAGAGGGATTTGGCTTAGTTTAGAAGCCACAATTACTAATAGAAGTGCGAAACATATATCTGGTGTTGCTTGTTTAGGGAAAAGGTCCAAAAGATCGAAGTACTCTACTATCATCGGATCCAATGGGAATCAAAGACCCCAATTGATGATCTCAGGGTAGACCACCAACTCATTTTCTCCATAATCAAGTGAAGTCTCCCTTTTTTGGTAATTGAAGTGTAATGTTATCTGCCATTCCCCATTGTTTCTTCAAACGATCAGTTTGAGCCTCATTATAATATATATATATATATATATATATATATATATATATATATATATATATGACACATTTTTAGCGACGTGATATATTCGGGGAAGAGTGGCTGTAATTTTACACTCATTGAGGCAACAACTTCCTCGTAATCTCAAATAGATCTATCTTTTTCTTTCTTTTTCTCACTGGTGCTCCTTGTTTCGAAGCATCATATTCAGTGTTAGATGCAACATAACTTTCCTTATCCCAGACATTTGAATGAATCGCTTCTGAATCAGCTTCTTCCTCAGAAGCTTCGTCTATTAGCTGAGGAGGATTTAAGGTTGAGAAGTATTCTCAGCCTCAAGATCTCCCATAGCTATGAACGTTTTTTTTAACATGAAGACTTTTAGGAAGATGAGGTTTTGGCTGGATCCGAGGAGTCTCTTTGCGTAATGTTCAAGGTGGATCTGAGCTGACGGGTGATGAAGTTTTATCTGATATTCTTAGATTATATGTACTTTGAGTTACTTTACAATTCTTCCGAGGAAGATACAGTTTTGGAACCACAAGGTGTTGGAGAAGGATTTTGAGGTGGTAATTGAAGTGATAATGATAAGTGTCGAGGAGATTCTTGTAAATGGTTTTTTATGGGTTGATGAACTTTGAAGCCCAAGAGAACTCCGATTAGGATTGAAATTTCTGTAAACGGTGGTTTGAGTTGATAACTGAGGAGATTTGTCTATTATGCCCGTCGTCTTGTATTCAGCAACCCTCTCAATAATACACAAGTAACCGTAAGCGCAAAAATTGGTTTTTTAGTTGATGAGGATTTTTTCATAAGTTAAGTTGAAGAAGAATCTTCAAATTAGTTCATAAAATTATAAGGTTGGCTGGGAAATATGAATTTTTCGGCGAAGATAGCCAAAAAATTGAGTTCCCCAGGTGGAAGTAGCTAAGGATTCTCTCAGCCAATTTTTTTCCCTCACTAAAAGGTATTTGTGGAACACAAATAATGGGTGGGAAAAATATTTATAAAGAAAAAAAAGAGAAAGAGAGAGAGAGAGAGAGAGAGAGAGAGAGAGAGAGAGAGAGAGAGAGAGAGAGAGAGAGAGAGAGAGAGAGAGAGAGAGAGAGAGATGAGAGAGAGAGAGAGAGAGAGAGAGAGAGAGAGAGAGAGAGAGAGAGAGAGAGAGAGAGAGAGAGGAGAGAGAGAGAGAGAGAGAGGAGAGAGATGAGAGAGAGAGAGAGAGAGAGAGAGAGAGAGAGAGAGAGAGAGAGAGAGAGGAGAGAGAGAGAGAGAGAGAGAGAGAGAGAGAGAGAGAGAGAGAGAGAGAGAGAGAGGAGAGAGAGAGAGAGAGAGAGAGAGAGAGAGAGAGAGAGAGAGAGAGAGAGAGAGAGAGAGAGAGAGAGAGAGATGAGAGAGAAGAGAGAGAGAGAGAGAGAGAGAGAGAGAGAGAGAGAGAGAAGTGGAAGAGCTGGTGATAATAATTAGATAGAAAGATGGAGTATAAAACGGTTGTTTGTAAAGAAATAATGTGACACCTGTTAGCTGTCAGACCTAATGACAGGCGTAGTGGGTCATCGCACGTGTTCTAGACCATTACAAACATTTTTTACCGTTATGGGAAGGCCAAATTATGATTCTACGTATGAATATTTGGAGCACAAACAAAGGGTCAAACAAGTTTTGAGGTAAACATGTGTACGAGTCATTCAAATAGGGCAAGAAGACCTGACATTCTTGAATCAGTTGGTAAACGACTTATATTCGAGGCAAATCTGAATATATTTTTATTCGAGGACAACAATTGATTGAGACAAATACTTTTGACAAGAAGATGAGAATGTTTAATCTGAGGCGAATTAGATATTGGCAAGAAACAATTTTCGCCTACCATGATTTTCGATGATTGTTTAATTCTTATTCACTATCTTTCATAAGAATTAAGGGGCTACTGATAATGATATAAAATATTGAGGGCCTAAATGCAATAAACTAAGGTCATATATAATAAATTTTATACTTGTTAGATGATTTTTAGACTATTTGTAAATATGGGGGGCTGTAACGCAATTAACCCCTTTGTATAACTAATTCTGCTAAATTAAGTCTAATATAGCTGATGTCAATGAATAGAGGGTAACTCTTTCTCATTAGACAAAACTTATTCTCTATTTTACTTAACATACATGACCCTTGATCATTTTTCTCCCCATAAGATGATGCATGAACAAAGTCCACAAAGTCTGAAAAGCCGATGATGAAGCCAAATGCTTAAATAGAGTCTAAATACCTTATAAATTCATTAAAAAAGCTTGGCAACTCTAGGAATAGAGGAGAAAGTCGTATTTTATATCAATGACTATAAAAAGGTCATTTGCATCCCTCTCTGGATGAGAATTCGGAAAATATTTGCTGCTGAAGTACGGGTGTATGTGTAGGGAATATTGGGTCCGTATATTCCGCCTTTGTATATAAGGCAGAATACTCCGATCTCCACAATAGTGTTACATGGCTTTGCATTTGGTCCACTACCAAAAGGCCTCACACTAATAGAGATGTATTCTTAACTTATATACTGATCTTTCTTCCCATGTTTAACCGATGTGGGATGTGGGACTTTGGTCGCACCTAACAGTATGCACAACTAGAAGAGCCTTTGCTTGTTACTGGACCCTGAGTGCAACTCTGGCTCTCTTTGTTCATATAGTTATGGTCGAGCCAAATCTTGTTATCCTATCCTTCTCGGAAACATGGTGTTTGCGAGACTCCCTCCTACAGTGTCTAGATATTCTAGATCAGACATGATGTTTGCGTCTAGTACGCTCCTCACTCTTTTGGTGAAACTTATTTTAGGCGAAGATAGGTGTTCCACACTATTAAAACATTGCTCATCAATGAAAGTGGATGAAATATAATATCTTCTTACCCGATACTTTAACCCCAGGAGCTGTAACTCCTATCCAGGCCATAAGGTATCATGGATTTCGTATCATCCGTTTCAGTTGTCTTTGTTTCTGCTCCAACTGTGATTTTAATTTTCCTCTCCTCATCCCAAAGGGAAACGCTTTGGTTAATGTTTCATTCTTAGTTTTAAATGCCGTCACTTCGGCCATTAATTGTTGTCTTTATTCTTCTCCTGAAACTATAAAAATATCGATTTAAAACATCTTTCTCGCTTGACCTCACCTCCTGATGATAGATGCCTCTCTTACGCCTTGACAACCATAATGTCCAAACTATCAAGGATGAGAATTTATATCTTAGTCATGTGGTTTTCGAAAATAACTTTCAGATATTTGTCAAGGTATTTCTCCTACTATTATCGTCACCGATAAAATCCGGTTCAGACGTATAATTAAGCTAATACGTGGGCCGGCTCACCAAAACAAACAAATTGATAAATAATATGAAGAAGCTAAAACAAATATATTTGTTGCATTTAGAATAGAATAACGATGATGATGTATTTTGGGTGTAAAGCTTTGAATAATAAGTATTGATCGAAATGATGATGGAGTGGTGATGGATTGGTTGGCTGGTGATGGAGATTTTTGCAGAATGAGAATGAGAACTAGGGTTTGTTTGTGAAAGGGAGAAGACAAAGAGTTCTGATGGAATTAGGGTTCCAATTAGGGATTTTGTTTGATTTGGGGCTAACTATTGGCCCTGAGTCTAGTTGCCTTGTAATGGGCTATTGTCTCTCTGTTTATTGGCCCTGGTTGTTTGGGTCCTTGTTATTGAACTTCTCATTTGGTTAATACAATACTTTTTGCCAAAAAAATAAAATAAAAAAAGAATAGAATAACGATGGTTTACTTATCCCAAATGGATAATATATCTTTACAATGAATGGAAAGAGCTTTTGAACTCTAAAACCCATGAGTACAAACTTCTCTATTAAAACTCTAAAACCCATAGGTACAAACTTACACTTTAGCATCAAATACCATTAAAACCGGTCAAAAAGTGATCCAAAAACTGAACTAATAATTCCCTTTATCATATGAAATAGTATACAAAGATTTAAGATTAAAACAGCAATAACACAAATCATTGCCCTACTGATGGCGCCTCATTCTTAAAGATTCTCTCCCTGGCTTTGCTTGACTGGAAAACATAAAACAATATGTTGTTAAATTAACTGCAAAAATGGTGTAAATAATCCAAAATTTATTTGAAAAGTGACTATTAATTTGTTGTTGATATTGTTTATAAATAGGAAGAAAACAGGGTGGAAATGACAAACCTCGTTGTGCCAATTGGTGCGGCATGTGACAACAGAAAGCAAAATGATTTGCAAAAAGGCTCCTTGTTGTATTCCAACCCAGAGACCAATTCCATTCAACTTTACATAGAACGCTAGAACGGCAGCGAGTGGGATCCCCCAAAGATAAAACGCCCCGAGGTTTATATAAGCTCCTATATCTTGCCACCCACATCCCCTAGCAGCACCAGAAACCACTGCCTGTATGCTATCTATAATGATAGACAATGAAAGAAGAGGAGCCATTGTTGTAACGTAATCGACCACTTCTTTATCATTGCTAAACACATATCCAAATACATGTCTGCATCCAAACAGTGTTCCGCTAACTATAACCGTCTCTATCATGGTAAGACACACGGCCGCATAGTATGCGATGTTAGCACCTCGAGAGTTTCCTGCCCCTAGTTCATTTGAAATTCTAGTACTGCAAACCAAATGGTTTACTCAGTTAGATAACATGATCATAAAAAAAATGAAATATCATCGATAGTAATAATATCATTCAAATATATTTGAAGATCAAATGATTTATCATTAGTTTAGACTAACCTCGCTGCCGCTCCAATTCCATTTGGAATGGTGTAGAGTGTTGCAACTGTTTGGAGGCTGATCAATAAACAAAGAGGATAAGTTAAGAATTATATTCAAACTATAAATATACTATACATATATATTTAAAATTCAAATGGGTATAAGATTTGAGACCACTTAATTCAAGAGTTTTGCTACATATATCAAATTTTTAGGGGGATTGAAAACCTACCAAACAGATAGAACTGAAGTTTCAAGTTCTGGATTTGGTAATAGACCGGACAGCAAGATTAGAAGCTCATATGACCACCACTCTAAACTGTAATGGTCAACACAAACAATACTTAATCAAATATGAAAAGATAACAAAATTCCAATTGAGTTTGGAGAACGTTACATACCAAAGCATTGCAGCGGAAGGAATAGCAAACTGGAAGAATTCGCCGATTCCACTAAACATCTCCATCGAAAACCGAATACGTGTCTGAGCACAATCGGACGAGTACCTCATATAAATTCCCAGCAAAATCACATTAAGCCAATTCGACACACTAATGGCAACAGCACCACCAAGATTCCCAAGTCCGGTTTTATAAACAAGAGCCCAAGAAAGAGGTATGTGTACGAAAAAAGTGGCACATGAACTTATAAGTAGAGGATTCAACAAACTTTGCACTTGAAAATATCGAACAATCGGTTGAAGAAATGCGTATGCAAATAATGCCGGTAAAAGACATATCGCAAATTTACCCGCTTCGTGCGAAATGAAAGGATTTTGTCCGAAAAATAAGAGAATTGTTTCCATGTTGATCCAAATCAAAGAAATAGGGAAACAAACTAAGATAAGGCAGAAAACTGCAGTGCAGGTTTGGACGCCAATTTTGTGGTACTGTTGAGCTCCATAAGCTTGGCCGCTTAGAGTTTCAAGTGCACTAGCCATACCTAACTGTTAGGTTAAGAACATCAACAAAACATAATACATACTTAGTTTCCGACTATGAATATTCGATGAAACGTTACCTCACCAAAGTAGAGACCCGTTTAATTTACTTTTGAATTAGATATTTATGATATTTTTACTATAAGTAATGATCTGATGACATGCTAAGACCATGATCGCGGTAAGTCATGTCCGGCCATATTCTCATCTAATAATTCAGTAGGCTGAATCCTACTTATTTATTATTGACAGGATTATTATTTCTGTCGCTTATGTTTAAAGTTTTTTAGTTGCGGTTTTCTATCGATTTACATTATGTTTTATCTATTTTATTTATTTATTTTTTTTAAAACAAAACAACCATTTTATTAATATTGGACAAATAACCATTCGAGGACAAAAAATAGCCCAAGAATACAATGGCCAAAAGAACAGAAAAAGGCCCAATAATACAAAGGGCTAAAGAAAGCGGGTCAAGTAACCCAAATTAAGACAAAACCCTAGATCGAAATAGGATCCTCTTCGACCTCTATCAACTCTTCTGATGTAAACAGAACCCTAGAACCCATTCATCCCCAATTTTCAGAGCCACCAACCAGTCAGGCACAACTGATGTTTCACGGTTGACGCCGCCTTCAGGACCCCTTAACTTCGATGAAGTTGAGGGTTTGAACTAGGTGAGAGCACCAACGAAGTGTCAGAGCCTACCAAATCCCTAAATCGAGAGAAAAACATATAACAGAGCCAAATCCTTCTTCAACCCTACGACAGAAAACCCTAAATCGACATCTACAGCTTCAACCACCACCCATCGATCCCAAACTTCAAAGATAGCACCATTATCAGAACTAGACGCCATTTTCATCCACCCAAAACAAAGCCAGCACCAGCTCATCACCAGAAAATCTTCAGAAAATTCCAAAACTACGAACAGAAAGCCAGCTTACAAACCCTAGCATCAGCAATCAGCCAGGGTCTATATAACCGACTCCCAAGCTTTCAAGAGTGGCGATAGCCAACAGAGGTGGAGGAGCTTCAGAGTTTGTGAAAAAACGGTTTGATTTCTCAGTCGAAATCCACTTCGCAATCCAGTCAGCGGGAGAATTTTGGGTGCGAGACACATGACAAAGCTTCATTGATGGATGAAGAAGGTTTCGACAAACAGAAAGCAGAGGGTTATTGAAAGCAATGCTAGAAGCTATACTCTGAACAAGAGAGAGGCAATCGGATTCTATATCCACATCAAGCCATCCACGACTTCTGCAAATGAGAAGAGCTTCAAGCAGAATCCTGGACTCAGCCAGCAGATGGCTCAACTTGCCAAAGACAAAACCGGCCCCAGCAATAATATACCCCTGAGAGCAACGCACAATCAGGCCACCAGAAGCCTCACCAGCAAAATTGCAAGCACCATCGATGTTTACTTTGAGTCTACCAGCAACCGGGGGACTCCATTTGAGGTACTTCACTTTTCTAACTCCAATAGATAGGCAGCCCATAGCAGCTCCTACATCAGTAGCACCAAACCAATGTTTAGAATTAAGTTTGTTACTAGAGTCAATACCAAGAATGACTCTATTAATACGATTCACTGCAGAAATGAAACTGTCCTTAGAATTAGAAAACTTAGCCTTATTTCTGTTAGCCCAGATCACCCAAATGATAATTTGAGGAACCAAATGAGAAATGTGAAACTTTCCAGTAGTAGACCTAAACCAACAATACATAATGTGACTGAAGGACATAAACCTTCTCACAGGAACCCTGAACATGTTACCATAATAATTCCATAAAGCCCAGGAAAAGCTGCAACTGATGAAGAGGTGATTCTTATCTTCACAGTTGCAGCAAAATTGACATTTAGATACCAAAATAAAATGCCTTTTAATGAGGATACCATCAATATGAACAAACTTTTTAAGAAGCTTCCAACTAAGAAAAGAGAATTTAGCAGGAATAAAAGAGTGCCAAATCTTTTTAAAAATATCTTGTTTAGGATGAATAGATCTGATACTGTCCCAGGTTTTCTTAGTATTAAAGTCTTTATTATTCGAAAGTTTCCAATTTATAGTATCCTCAATATCACTGTTAATAGTGAGCTTAGAAATACTGGAAATAATATCTTGCGAAAGAAAAGAAGAGAGAGAAGAAATATCCCACTGAGCCTCTTTCCAAAAGGAAAAGACCTTCACAGGAAGAAAAAACCTGCTAGAACCATAATCATTAGCAATAGGGGCTCTATCAAGCCAAGAATCCAACCAAAAATCAATATCACCCTTTCCTAAACTCCAGTAAATCCACTGATCAGCCTTGACCTTAATAGAACTAAGCCTCTTCCAAGTAGTAGAGTCAGAAGCCTTACACTCAGTATTAATAGGGTGAGTAAACTTACAGTAGGTAGAATACATAAGATCAACCCATAAAGAACTTCTTTTCCTAAAGAGAAACCAGAGCTTAATAGAGAAGGTGAGTTGAATGTCAGACAATAGCTTGACATTTAACCCACCCTCATCAAAAGGCTTACACAGACCTTTCTAGGATGACCAATGAATGGCATTTTCAGAGAAGTTAGATCTCCAAAGAAAACGGTTAAAACAAGACTCAATCTTATTAATAATACCAGTAGGAAGCTGATTGTTTTGCATCCAAAAATAAACAATAGGGTGGAGAACATTTTTAATGAGAGAAAGCATGCCACCAAAGGATAAACTTTTCAAGTCCCATTCATAGATTATATTATAGATTTTAGAAAGAAGAGGAAGATAATTCTTCCCTTTATTGTTTGCAGAGATAGTTATTCCCAGATATGTGAATGGAGCACACTCAGTGTTGAAACCAGTTGAGGTCTTGATCCTAGCAGCATTGACATAGGAGCAAGCAGAGGAGGTAATGACCTTGGTCTTTAACTTATTTATCAGTTGCCCTGATTCATCCTGATATTTACTCAACAGGCTGCTCACACAATCAATAGAGGATGGAGAGCTGTTTGAAAAGATAATAATGTCGTCAGCGAATGCCAAACAAGGTAAAATAAAACCCGATTTTAAATAATATCTTAAGTTTTTATTAGTTTGGTAGAGATTGTCAAGACCCCTAAGAAAAGCCTCCTCAACAAGAATGAAGAGGCTAGGGGACAAAGGGTCCCCCTGCCTTAAACCATTCTTCTAAGGAAAATAGCCCTCACTGCCACCATTGACCAGAACATACACCATAACCTTAGAAATCAGATTATTGATAAGAGAAAGAATTTTATTAGAAAACCCAAACCCTTAAAGAGTTTTAATGATAAAGGCATGAGACATTCTGTCAAATGCCTTTGTCATATCAAGCTGAATAATGATATTGCCTTTAGAAGGCATTCTTTTGATGTCATTGAGCATTTCTTTAATAATAAGCACATTCTCATGGATTATCATGCCTTTAACAAAGGCACTTTGGCCCCTAGAAATAACATTAGGGAGAAGATAAGAGATTCTCAGGTTAATAAGACTAGAAATGAGCCTATTAAAGATGGTACACAAACTGATTGGCCTATAGTTAGACCAATTGATAGGGTTAGGACCCTTAGGAATTAAACATATCCTAGTGGCAAAAATACCACTGGGAATACTATGACCCTGCAGATAGGAGTTCAAAGCACAACAAACATCACCACATATGATATCCCAACAAGACTTAAGGAAAAAACAGTTGAACCCATCTATGCCAGGAGCACTGTCTTTTCTCATGCCCTGGATAACAGTCCACACTTCATCTTTGCTGGTAGGCTTTAAGATAGCATCATTATCACTGTCAGAAATGAGCTTAGGCATGTTGCTTATGATAGAATCCTGAGGACTCAAAGAATTGTCACCACAAGAGTTAGTAGATAAAACCTGGCTAAAATAAGAAACTGCAGACTTAGAAATATCTTTAGGATCAGAGAGCCAACAACCCCCATCCTTAATACCATAAATAGTATTTTCAACCTTTTCTTATTCACATAGCTATGGTAAAGACTAGTATTACCATCACTGTTATTTAACCACGTATTATAGCATTTTTGACGCCAGTAACATTCTTCGTTATTTAAAGCCACAATATACAAACTATTAGCTTTAGAGAGACAAGCCTTAGAAGCACTATCTTTATTAATCAGATGATTAGCTTCACAAGACTCAACGTCCTTCACAGCATCAGAAACTTTAGAAAATATATTACCAAAAGTAGTGTGATTCCATACTCTAAGACAGTTTTTCAACCTCTTAAGCTTAAACCAAAAAATTTCATTAGGGCCACCATTACAATGGTTATCCCAACTATTTTTTGATACAGTTGAGAAAATCAGGGTGATTGACCCAGGAATTAATAAACCTAAAGCAACCTTTTTTATTATTAGCAGACCTATTTTGAGTATCAGAAATAGTAATGAGAAGGGGAGCATGATCAGAACATGTTCTGACCATCTGGAAAACCTGTAAATGCCAAAGGGATAACATTTTACGGTTAACCAAAACCCTGTCTAACCTTTTCCACACTTTGTTGTTACTCCAGGTAAATCTTGAGCCACTAAATCCAGGATCCACCATATCACAGAGCCTAATACAGTCATTAAACTCATCAGCACTGCCAACATCAAAGGAAGCACAACGGAGCTGGTCTTCAGGGCAAGAGACTGCATTAAAATCACCAGCTACAGTCCAAGGAAGATCCTCTCCAGCAAGCAAGCAGAGCTCGCTCCAAAGCAATCTTCTCTGAACTTTCTGGTTCTTAGCATAAACACAGGTAAACAGACAAGTTAAAGTAGAGTAGCTTATTTTCAAGTGAAGAAACTGATCGTGATTTTCAATGACAGAAACGTCAACATCATCAGCCCAAAGAATCCAAACTTTATTAGAAATGTTATTAGTATAATTAGAAAAACCTAGCCTTCTAGCCACAATGCTAATTTTATCCACCCTAGCCATAGGCTCTTGGAGAGCAACAACTTTAACTGTCTTTATTAATAATGTAGTTAAGCCTAGACAAAGTAGAGTTGTTGTTGACTCCACGAGCATTCCAACACATAATCTTAATCATTCAGACAAAGAGTTGTAGAATGATTTCCCTCTTTTACGCAGAGGGTTAATGGTCAATTTTCTAACATTACTGTTTTTATTTGCAGATCTGATCTTCTTACAGATAATGGAATTGAAGTCCTGGTCTGAAGAGCTAGAAATTGGTGAAAGATTGCAGCTACCAGCATTATCACTTTTTGGTGATTCCTTGCTGGATTTCAAGTTTTGAGAAATAACTTCCAGATCCTGAAGGGCACCAATAACTTCAGGATTATTATGAGGATCAACACTGCATTTTGAAGAGTCACCTGGGTTTGTAGATTCAGAGTCCTTGTCTTTAGCTGTAACTATAGACTTAAGTCTTCTTTTGTAAACCTTAATGAATTGATCATTAGAAACTTTAGACTTTTCATTTTGTAAAGGAACAGAATGAGTATCATCCATCTTATTAACAGATTCAGTAAGACTTTTTGAAGCAATAACGATATCTTGAACATCTTTCACAGATCTTTCCACTTGTCTTGTCTCAAATTTTTTACAATCAACATCCTTGTGCCCCAAATGAAAATATTGAAAACAATACTCTGGGACATTCCTGTAACTTACTCCTACCCAACAACCTAAATTGTCACGGAATCCAATCCACAGTTTACGTTTAAGAACAGTCGAGACATCAACCTCCACTTGGGCATAAGAGGCATTGACGCTAGCTCTGTTGAATTTTGGCACAAACGTGCGATGAACCTTTCCCAATGAAGAAGCCATATCACCAACAACTGACTCATTATACAAGAACTCAGGCATGTGATCAAATCGAACCCACAACAGAACGATAGGGCTCTCCCTGTTTTTTTGTACATCAGGGCTCCATTTAAGAATCCGCAATACCTTCCCATCTACCTTCCATATAGGCTTAGACCAGAATTTAGTAACATCCTCAAGAAGGTTAAACTCAACCATTATCTGACGAGAATCAGTCGTAATATACGAAAAAGCGCCTTTGAAGTTAAACGAGTTCAAGAATGATTGGAAAGAGGCCCTCTTCGGAATTCCCTGACTAAACTTGGGAATCACAGTTGATTTTGATTGCTTTTGAAGTGTATCATATGTGTCTAAACCGAATTGAATCGAGTTATGATCATTTGAAAATTTAACAGACTCTGGTTTCGCCACAGACCGAACAGAATGAGCCAAAACAGGATTTAGCGCTTCAGCGTAAGATTTTGTGGCTATACCACAATCTTTATTTGATTCTTGATGAAGAGCGGTGAACTCTTCGACGTTACGAACATCTAACGACATAATCAGTGAAAGATTCCGGCGAACAAATGAGACTCTGTTTTTGAGGAAAAAACAGAGGAAAAGCAAGCCACACCGGAACGCTTCAAAGAAGAGATGCCAAGATGTCAGAAGAATAGAGAATCGAGAGAAAGAAGAAACAAAAGCCGGAGATCGGAAAGAAGCCGATCAGGTCAGAAAACAGAGGATCTTGGAGCTTTCATGTTCCTTTCATTTTTCGTGAATTTTTCAACCTTTCGTTCCATACATCCATTATGTTTTATCTATATTATTAAAAAATAACACGAGTTTTTTCTCTCCTATTTTTTCTGATTTAAAATTGTAATTTTTTACTAATTTTAACTCTTTATTCATTATATGAGCCAACTTTTATTTTTTTATTTTTTATATCAAATTATGTATTTTCATTAGACGTTATCTATATTTATTCTTCTTCGTCGTTTTCTTTTTCTTGCAATTTTTTTTTTATATTCTCTCAATCTCTATGTTATTTGAAATCGAATTTAATTACGTTATAGATCGCCAAAAATTTAATTACGGTGTAAGTCGATAAGTCTTTCAATCTTTTTGTAAATTGAAAAAATATGATCGAATAGATAAAGCAAAATATAATTGGAATGTTTTCTAAAGTTTAATATTATGGATTGTTTGGAGAGAGAAAACGATGGTGTGTTTTAAGTTTTAGTGCGTTTTTCAAGTAAGTCCGTGTTTCGTGTCTAGTGTTTCGCATCCACCATCTAGCATTGCGAGATGCGAGACTAATGTGTAATTAAAATGGTAGATGCGAGGTATAAATGATAGATGATAGATGTGAGACTTAATTTATTAATGATAGGTGCAAGACTATTGTAAATAAAAATAGTAGATGCGAGACATAAAAAATAGATGATATATACGAGACATAATGCTAGGTGATAGATGTGAGACCAATGTAAAATAGAAATGGTAAATGCAAGACATAAATGTTATATGATTGATGCGAGATTAGGATTGGGTGAGCTTACGCTAAAAAAAATAAAAAACAACATCATTCATAGATCCAGTTTTGTTCGATTAAAAAAAACCCATAGTACTTTCAGATTTTTTTAGAGTGATACAAATTTTTAAAAAAATCATAAAAAAAAACAAAAGAAAGAATCTACACGTATTTAATGATTTTGTATAGAATGACGTTTTTGGTAGAAGTGATGGTTCATGTACTTGGTTTCTTGGGTAGTAGATCGTAATTGAATTTTTAAAAGGGCCTTAGATGGTAATTTGTCTTTTATTATTATAATTTTTTTTTAAATTTTTTTTCTTTGCATATATTTAGGTTTTATATCCTCAAGAAAATTCTCTAATTTCTTTTAAGGTATTTAATGTTAGTTAAACTTAAGCCGGTTTTAATCATTTTGAAAATGAAATATGTTGGTAGTTTAAGCCATATTAATGGTTCATTTACTGCATATGTGTTCTAGCTCTCCTCTATAATTTAACACTCTCAATTTGTTTCTCTACAACAAAATACTTCTCTCACGATTCTTAAATATTTTACTTAACTTATGCTCATCCATTAACACTTATTATTCATGTGTTTTATGCATTTACTTGAAACTAAGTCAAACGAAAATGGTCAACCACCATATTTTTATTATCCGCAAAAGTTTAAAAGCTCTTTTTATTGTTATTATATCTCAAACAAAACACACTTTTTCATTTTCACATGTAGGTTATCCTATTTAATTGATGTTTTCTCATTATAAAAATGATAAAAATGTATTTTTCTGACCGATGATTCACACTAGCTTTGGTGACGCCTTATCTCTTGGGAGATATCTCAAGAAGCCTAGGTCTAATAAGATGATGGATCCCATACCGCACTTGCGAGAAAATGGGCTTGAATTCATGTTTAGCCCGTTCAAAACTAACGACTTACTGGAAGATGACATCAACAAACTTTCCTTCCGCCATACTCTTTCATTTTCGTCTCTTAATTTCACTAAATGAGTCCATCGGGTAGCTAGAGCGATATTGTAAACCATCCTCTTCGTTGTTTTCCTAAAACTTCTAGTGGTTCGAATATAGGTAAAAACACAGTTATTGTTTAAGTATCTAAAGGTAAATCTGTTATGTGCTATATCAATATAACAGATATGTATCCCTTGGATCCAGATGAAGATCTCGTTAACAAAGAACCTTTCTCAATACATTTTGTTTCTAACCAAAATCCAAAACCTAATAGCCCAACTCAATTTAATGGACTGGTTTTTTCTTAATCTGACTCGGTACCCACAAATCCAAATATCTTTTACTCGGTCGGTTCCGTGAAACACTCATTCAACCCGTCCTACCAAAAACCTAACCTCAAATTCTTTCAACTATGGGAATGCGTCTACCAAAACCCAAACACTCTAATCCATTCTCCTGAAAATACTCACTCAAGATTTGGGCCTATAAACATCAATAAACTATGTCTAACTATGATTTTTGTAACCGAAAACATACCGAACACATCCATGACCATACACATCAACACTTTTCTTTATCTTAACCCACTTTTTGATTTTTGAGCTTAGTTATTCTGGCCTAAACTTAGCAAGCTCACATCTAACCTCTATGCTCGAAGTCTTAACCATGTCATATTTTCGATAATGGGTTAACCACCATCTTTGATCCTTTCCCACAAGTTTAAAACCATTCCCTTAGGTATTGGCTCACGATAAAAAACTATGACTCGAACCCACTATCTAAGGCCCATAACAACGACCTAATAGCCCATACCTACTATTATTCATTTCGTTATTGCATCATTCTGACTATTATAACTTTGTTTCTCTCAACAACATACTCTTCACCTCACCATTACAATACACCTGAAACTGCAATCTCACCTTAACACATTTCTTTAGGCTCCTCCACATCTCGTATGACCATTTGTTCCATTCACCCAAGTTACTTTCACAATCAGTATTCCCCACTTAAACTAAAATAATACTCACATTTGAGCGAACCTTGTACCCCGGTCTTGAACAATCGTGCTACCGTGAACATTGAAGAAATATCACATGCAAGTATGTAGGACGTGCTGATACTGTTATCGACTAATAAAAAATATGGTGCAAATGCCTCACCAAGTAATTCCTTGAGAAAATGCGTGCGATGATTCAAGTTTTAAAAAATGCCAAGGCTATGTGAAGTCTTTGGGATCGAGGAATGTAGGTCAAATTCTCACTGTTACTTCTTCTTCGAGTTTCATACAGGGAAGCATACAATAATTGTTCATGAAAGTTCCCCATAACACTTCAGTGGTTTTTATGGTTCTCACAAAATGGGAACCTATAGCCACGCTTGCAAAGGATCCTATGAAGGAAATATTGGTTTGGGTTAAATTTTTAACCCTCGTATAAATTCTCGACGTTTATGGGTCTTAGTTACGTTGGTAGTGCTCTAGGGTCACCAATAGTTTTGAATAAACATATCAAAAGAAGATTAATGTTAGAGTTTTTCATGTCAGCGTGGTTATCAAAGATAGTTAAGAATTTCTGAGCAAACTCCCAATTCAATGCATGAGCCATTCAACCACCATCACATGAAATACTAAGTTAATCCTTAGCATACACGAAGTTTGTAATATGTGGTCATATCACTCTCTAGTGTTTGGGGTATGCTCTCCTAAAAAATATTCAATTGTTATTGTTGTTTTGAGAAGGTCAGCCAAAAATCCCATTATCCATTTTCCTAGCTTGGACTTGCCTCTGAGGTTACACAAAGGGAACTTATAACAAGGGGTCTAGATACCATAAGCTAAGAATAACCCTTCTTTTAAGTATTTTTCATTTATATGATTATTGCGTCATAAAATTTTCGTAGTTGTATGAACACATAGAGTAAATAGGCGTAGTTGAATTTACATTTAGCAATAATGTTTCTCTTATATGCCTCATTGAAACTAGGACATGTGAGCCTAATTGGACTACATTATCATAATACTGGTCCCATTTTTCTACTACACCATGAACCATTCGTCTCACATAAGCGTTTGTATATTAATGCATGAAATCTTAGTGTAATCTCCTTATCTGTTCACTCATCATTTTCTTGATTTCTTCACTATAATTATTTTTGTAATAATATTTTGTTATCATTTTATGTTTATCTACCATCTATAATTTCAATGATGTGCCTGATTATATCAGTTTTTTATCTGATTTAATCTTTTTGTCCAATAATTTATAGACCTTCTTTTGTATCTAATTGAAAAATTCAATTCGATTTGTCATCCTGATCATCGTAAATGTGCCACTAAACACTATAATGCCTTAATAATTGATTTGAATATTTTTTTATCAATCTGAGCTCAGTGATCTCCATGCTTCAGGTTATCAATTATCTTGGCCAATTAAACAATCTAACAATATTATTGCTTCTAAAATCGGGGATATGTTAGTTAACAATTATTGAGTGAATTCTCCCCTATGTTATTTGCTTATTATGACCTTTGTCTCATCTCTGAACACCCTACATGCATTATAAATCTTGGTACTCCTAGCCTCCGAATAAAAAAACCAAAAAACCATTCATTTTTTCAATATGTGACAATTTAACCCAGTTATAACAATATTATTACATGCAGATGAAATCTCCATTTGGCAGTCAATGTAGAAAACCCCTGTTTTCTTTTAACTTAACCGGTTTCATAAAGAAATATTTCATCTGTCACTTGAACTATTCCTTAGTCTCTATGAAAATTAAAGCAACATCGGCTTTCATATTCCTTGGCATTGATGATGGTAGAATTATTGAAGGATAAATAATACGTAGGACAATAGTTATTTTATCATCAAATGTAATTATTTTTATTTTATTTTTGGGCTTAATGGATTTCGAAACCTTGAACTTGGTCCATGATCTTGGTTGTAGCCTATACAAAGAATTTTAGGAAGCATTTACGAGGGAGGAAGATTTTACTGCTAAAATCATATATTCTCTCTCTAAGCATTTACTTACACCACTCAATTATCTCTCTACTCTCCACATAAAATTAAATTTCTCTTTTCTATTTTATTAAATAGCCCATCGAACTAAATTTATCATCATCGGGCATGACTAAGAAATCCTTTTTCAAACAAAAGTATAGGAAGCCATGGCATAAACTTGGTGATTGTAACACCAAATTCTTCCACAATAGTCTTAAAACTCGTATCTTGTATAACAAAATTGTATATATCACCAATAGTTGGAATGAGCTAACGAACTCCCATGAGGGTATGGCCAAAGTGTTCGCGAACTATTTTTCCAATATTCTTGGTTCCAACAACACTTCTAGATACCCACACCTTGTTTGGGTCTCCCCTCTTATTTCTTCCAAATTTAATTCCTAAGGTAAGGATTCTACGAGTTCTAGTAATTACTAACGAAGATATACAAATTATATATTTAGTATTGATAGTAACAAAGCCCCACACACGGATGGTTACAATGCGGGATTTCTCAAATTTTCTTAGAATATCGTAGGTAATGATCTTTGCGGTGAATACACACACATTTTTACTCTAATTGCCTATATTATTTCTGGAATTATGTATCAATTTCTCTTATACCTAAAATGGATACTTTATTTACCGTCGTAGATTTAAGGCCCATTATTTGTTGTAACATTATTTACAAAATAATTTCCAAGATTTTGGCAAACAAAATCAAAGATTTTTTTTACTTTATTAACAGATCTCAATATGCATTTATTCTCGGGCATAATATACTTGACAACAATTTCTCTCGTAATAATTTTTTATGAGCTATAAAGTTACATGTAAATATCTGAGGGCCGTCTTAAAAATTCGATTATATGAAAGCTTTTGACAATGTCCGGTGGAAAATAAATTTTGACATCCGTGTTTCCATGAACTTTTTGGATAAGATGATTTCATGTGTACACCATTTTCTCTCTACCCCCTTCAATTATGTTAACAACAATTGTAATACCTATGGAAACTTTCAGGATATGAAATATCTTCGACAATGTGACTTTTTATCACATTTCTTATGTATCTTAATTATGCAAGTTATTACTAGTATCATTAGGGCGAAAAGTTGTGACATGAATCTCAAGTTCCGTTGAAAATATTAGAAGTTAAAACTTGTTGACCTATAGTTCATTTATGATCTCATGATTTTCTGTCGATGAGATGTTAACTCTTTCAAATGTAATTAAAGAGGGAATTAATGATATTTTTTAAATTTATGGGTACCAAAGTTAGCCATTAAAAAAGCCACATATTCTCTACGGTGTGGGTTCTACACTCACAAATGACATGATCAACATCACCGATTATAATGTTGATATCCACGCGGTTAAGTATACTGGTGTTCCCTTTCTCTCGAGCTGTCTCTCTTTTAACAAATATCATTTTTTTACAACATTACCTTTAGAAATTAGGTCTTGGAACTTAAAAGACTTTTCTTACACTAGAAGACTTCAACTCATTAAACCTATTCTTTTTGCAGGTCAAGTTTATTTGGTTTTTTTTCCAGATAGTATCTTTCATAAACTGGCCCAATCCACCATTGTTTCCTCTGGTATGATCACGAGATGAAGATTTTGAGGGCTAAAGTGGCATAGACTATTGCCACTTTATCCTGTTAGAAAGCCATCTTGAAATTCTACACCTAAATTTATGAAACCATACGAATGTCTTCAAACACATGTGGTTCATTTTAAGTGGAAAAACCTCTTCCATTTGTTGTGATTAAATTAAAATAAAATAACAATATTAGGACTCTATCTATTAAAATATAATTACAATCTACAATGGAGAATCCACCGCATTTTGGTTTGATCCATGAATACTTCCCACTTCTCTGGTGATCCACTACGAACAAATTATTATCCATGATTTAAGACTCGACACAGATCTATATTAACATTAGACTCGCCCAAATTATGTCGGATAGCGCTAGAAATCATTAACTTCAGGATATTAACAACTGCATCAATTTACCCTCCAAATATGAAAAATAAAATATTTATTGTTGAAGCGCTAAAAAAATATAAATTTTATAATAAAAACACTTATTCTATTATTTGTACGTCCTTGACACGTATCTAGTGAGGTGAATTCAAATAACACAAATACGATATTAAACATACAAGCTTCTTCATTTTTTCACCACATAATTTTGGTGGAAAGTCGCAACATTGAATAACTAAATTTTCAAATAAAAGTAAATTTATTTGAAAAATTATACGTTGTATAATTTTTAAGTAGATCTCGCACTCTCTTTATTAAAATTATAAAACATAGTATGATGATGCTCTACATCTGTTTATAAATCAATCCTATATTTATATATTTAAATAAACACTTTAATAACTTACATGCTTCCATCATTGCTATTATTTTAATCATAAATGGCGACAGATCGATGTATTTAAAGCAAGATCTTTAGAAGGACCTGGATCAAGGCCCTTGACTCAAGATTAAATGTAAAATACATTGTTTTAATATATATTTAGATTCTAAAAATTATTATATTTCATTATTATTTAAAAAAGTAAAAAAAATACCTTTCAGATCTTGTAAAATAAATTTAATTACTTCTATAATTTAGCTCCTTGTTTATTCACGTAACCATACGGCTGTTTTGACTTAACAACTACTAATTTAGATTTAAGATGTTAAAGCATTCCATAATATCGATTTGAAAATATATTTTTATCCCAAAATATTTTTTGAGCAAATGCATAAATAACATATGAAAAAAATAGTAAACCATCACGAGATGATTTTTTCTATTATTTGGAAAAGTTAGAAGTATAAAATGTAAAGGATTATGATTTTTACCCTAATTTACATAAACTTAGTGGGTAAGAATGAAAAAGAGAACTAACCAGGAGACTGAAACCTGTAACACCACAGAAGGAGATAGCTATAGCGGTGCTAGAGAGGGAAAGTTGACCAAGATGACCAACCATCACCAGTGAGATAACCTGTAACATGTATTGTGACAAAGTTACTGCCATAAACGGTGCTGCTAAGCAACCTACTGTTTTCGCTTCGGCAATAATCAAACAGCTCAATGATTCTTCATCTTCTTCTTTGGTAAGTAGCAGCACTCTTTCCTCCGTGTTTTTCTCTCTATCATCTCCCATGGCTGATCTGATAAAGGGTTTCTTTTCTTTGTGAATTACCTAGTCTATCTTTTGAGGTCACCAGCTTCGTTTTTGTATCGTTATTGTATTGACTTCTTTTTATTAAAGAAATGGTAGTGGGATCGTGTAATATAGTATTATAGAGTATCAGTTATATATAGGGCTTTAAGCCCATAATGACTGTGCGGTGGACATGGACCATGGTCTTGGTTCTTCTTGAAGAACTAATGGATGAGTTTTGTCTTTGTCATAACAAATAATACTTTCTAATATCTTATATTTACTGTTATAGTATATAACTTTAAATATGTGATTATGTGCGATTTTGAGACTTCTCTTTTAAGATACCTTTTTCTTATCTTCAAAAAAGTGCTCAAGCTTTCTTTAAAAGCTGCATCCAAGGCTTCTACTTCTGGTGCTGTTTTATTTTTCTTATGTTTTTGGTTCTTTTATCAGGGTTGGTTGTTTGCTAATTGTCAATAAAAAAAAAAAGTAATGGGGACAACTATTCTCTTGCGGTCTTCCATTCACCAAAACATCCTCCATGAAAAAGATCATCGAAGAGAGAAAATCAAACTGTTGCATTTTATGTATTTAATCTAAACATGTTTTATTTATTTAAGTTATAGTAACCGTTAGTATTAGACTGGGTCTTAGAGTTTTTACGTGGGTGTAGGAGTTACGTAACGGGCATTAAGTGAAGAGAGAAGTGGGATTAGTGGATCCTATTTTGTAACTTCCACCTCGTTTATTGCCTATTTATTCCCTTTGTACGTTGCATTTGATGAATCAAGAAGTACCACAGTTTTACTTTCTCAAAAGGATAATACTTGGTATCAGAGCTTCAGGAGGTGTTCATAACTTCAGATGGAGACGACAAGCAAAAGCTCATTTGGTCTCAGCTACCCGATGTTGAGCAAAACCAACTACACTGCATGGGCTCTCAAAATGACGGTATTCATGCAAGCCCACGGAGTGTGGGAGGCAATCGAACCCAAGGACCCTAAAGCTCTTGTGGAAGACAAGGTCGACAAAAAGGCACTCGCTGTTATTTACCAGGGAGTTCCAGAAGACGTCCTGATGTCACTTGCAGAAAAGAAGACGGCCAAGGATGCGTGGAAGGCTGTCAAAACCATGTACCTGGGAGCAGACAAGGTAAAAGCAGCTAGAGCCCAGACCCTCAAGAGCGAATTCGAAGCTCTAAGCATGAAAGACGATGAGCCATTAGACGAATTCTATCTGAAGCTGAACAGCCTGGTTACCAATATTCGAGTGTTGGGAGAGAAAGTGGAAGAGACATATGTGGTTAAGAAACTTCTCAGAGCGGTTCCCACAAAATTCTTACAGATTGCATCTGCTATTGAGCAATTCGGAGATCTGGAAGAGATGTCGGTAGAAGAAGTCGTTGGTTCTTTGAAAGCCCACGAGGAAAGATTGCGAGGGACAACAGAGAAACACCAGGGACAATTGCTGCTGACAGAAGATGAGTGGAGGAAGAAAGAAAGCGGCGAGGGGCAGCTTTTGTTGACTCGAGAAGAATGGTTAAGGAAAACCAATAGAGAAGGGACTTGAGGTGGAGGAAGTACTCGTGGAGTACGAGACAGAAGTAGAGTGAGGTGCTTTAACTATCAAGCACTGGGACACTTTGCTGCGGACTGTCGTAAACCAAGGAAGGAGAAAGACATGACGAGAGAAGCAAATCTCTCGAAAATTCAAGAAGATGAGCCAGCCTTGTTGGTTGTTGAGGTCGGACAAATGGATATCGAATCTATGCTTCTGAAGAAGGATGGAATGGTTCCAAAGCTACGAACAAACGCAGGTGAACAAAAGGAGTCACAGGTGTGGTACTTGGATAACGGCGCCAGCAATCACATGACTGGGCAGCGTGGAAAATTCAAAAGCTTGGATGAGCGTGTCTCCGGGAAAGTGAAGTTTGGCGATGGATCGACCGTGTGTATCAAGGGAAAGGGAACAGTGGCGTTCCAGTGCAAGAATGGTGAAGAAAGGATGCTTGAAGAGGTATACTATATCCCAAATCTCTGTAATAATATTATAAGCTTGGGACAACTTTCTGAGGCAGGGAATAAAGTCGTACTTGATGGGGATTATTTGTGGATTCACGAGGCGAGTGGAAGACTATTTATGAAGGTGAAAAGGACAGAGAATCGACTATATAAGATCAGTCTTGAAGAAAGTAGAGCAACATGTTTGTTTAACAAGGCCGAAGAAGATACTTGGTTGTGGCATGCTCGTCTTGGGCACGTAAATTTCCAAGCTTTGGAATTAATGTCGCGAGAGAAGATGGCATACGGGATTCCAAGCATGACTCAACCACTTAAAAGGTGCGAAGGTTGTTTAATGACGAAGCAATCCAGAAAATCCTTCCCACATCAAACTAGCTCTGTGTCAAGGAAAGCACTCGAGATAATTCATGCTGATATTTGTGGCCCTATCACACCAACGACAACTGGAGGTAATCGTTATTTCCTTCTATTTGTTGATGATTTCAGTAAGAAAATATGGGTCTACATGTTAAAGGAGAAAAGTAATGCTTTCGAGATGTTTAAAAATTTTAAAGCTTTAGTTGAAAAGGGGAGCGAGAAAAACATAAAGATCTTGAGGACAGATAGAGGCGGTGAATTCTGTTCCAAGGAATTCACCTTGTATTGTGAGAAGGCTGGTATTTTGAGGCATTACACAGCACCATACACTCCGCAGCAAAACGGGGTGGTGGAACGAAGGAATTGGACTGTGGCTGCTATGGCAAGAAGTTTTCTAAGGGGAGCAAACCTACCTGCGTATCTCTGGGGTGAAGCGGTGCGTCATTCAATCTATGTTCTCAATCGACTACCAACTCGAAGTCTAAACGGAAGAACACCATATGAAGCATGGAGTGGGACTAAGCCGGACCTGACACACTTAAGAGTGTTTGGGTGTATTGCATTTATGAAGATACCTTCGATACATGTCAAGAAACTGGATGATCGTAGTAAGAGGGTGGTGTATCTCGGTAAGGAGCCGGGAACAAAAGGGAGTCGCTTATTTGACCCACAAACAGGGACTGTACACGTCAGTAGGGACGTGGTATTTCAAGAGGAAGCCTTCTGGTCATGGGAACAAGAAACAGGTGGTGAAGTAGCTTTCCCTGGGAGCTATGTTGAGGTAACCGAGAACACGGAAACTGGGGACAGTGTGGATGCAGATTATGAACCCACAACTCCTCTGCAATCCATGACTTCACAGTCATCGGCATCGTCACAACAAACTACGACGACCAAAACAGCTGACATTGTTGGAACATCATCTACCACGAGCAGTGAACCTAAGAGGTTCAGGCCTTTGGCAGATATTTATAATGACACTGAGGTCATTGAGCTGATTGATGAGCTGATGTTATTAAAGGCTGAGGAACCAACGTCATATTTCGAAGCCATAAAAGAGAAGGATTGGCAAGATGCTATGAAGACGGAGTTCGAGACACTAGAGAAGAACAAAACCTGGGTACTCACAAGTTTACCACCTGGGCATAAACCAATAGGTTTGAAGTGGGTATATAAGCTAAAAAAGGACCCAGATGGGAATGTGGTGAAACATAAGGCACGGCTCGTCGCAAAGGGATACGTTCAAAGGAAAGGAATAGATTATGATGAAGTTTTCGCTCCCGTAGCACGACTTGACACGGTTCGACTCTTGCTAGCACTTTCAGCGAAAGAAGGTTGGGAAGTTTATCATCTTGATGTAAAATCAGTGTTTTTAAACGGAGAGCTCATTGAAGAAGTTTATGTCATCCAACCTGAGGGGTTCGTCAAGAAAGGACAGGAACAGATGGTGTATAGACTGGTGAAGGCTTTGTACGGGCTGCGTCAAGCTCCTAGAGCGTGGAATGCGAAGCTAGACAGATGCTTGAAAGAGTTGGGAATTGACAGATGCTTACACGAGCAAGCGGTGTACATGAAGTACAAAGAAGGGAGTATACTCATAATGGGTGTGTATGTTGACGATTTATTGGTGACAGGTTCAGACAAGCAGGAAATCGAAGCATTCAAGCAGCAAATGAACAAACGGTTTGAGATGAGTGATCTGGGTTTATTGTCGTTTTATCTTGGAATAGAAGTAAACCAAGGAGAGATGCATACTACACTGAAGCAGTCATCATATGCCAAGAAGTTACTGGAAAAATCTGGAATGATGAATTGTAACGCGTCCAAATTTCCTATGGAGCATAAGTTACAGTTGGACAGAGATGAAGAAGGAGTAATTGTTGATGCCACTGAGTACAGATGTATCGTTGGAAGTCTGAGATATCTAACTCACACTCGTCCAGATATTTCATACGCTGTGGGAGTGGTGAGCAGATTCATGGAGAAACCCACAGTGAAGCACCAACAAGCTGTGAAACATATCTTGAGGTACATTCGAGGGACAATTGAGTATGGGCTGGTTTATCCAAACGAGAAGAGTAGTAGGATGTTGTATGGGTTTACAGATAATGATCTTGCTGGAGATGTTATCGACAGGAGAAGTACTGGGGGCATGTGTTTCTACCTTAACAGGAGCTTAATATCTTGGACATCGCAGAAACAGAAAGTGGTTGCTCTATCTTCGTGCGAGGCGGAGTACATGGCCGCCACGACAGCAGCTTGTCAGAGCATATGGCTTCGTGGACTACTAAAGGAAATCTCGGGACAATCGGTTGGACCAGTGATACTCCACATAGATAACAGGTCAGCCATCGAGTTAATGAAGAATCCGGTACTACACGGGAGGAGCAAACATATCGACGTACAGTTTCATTTTATTCGAGAGTGTATTGAAAGGGGTGAGTTGATCATTAAGCACGTGGTGACTCAAGAACAGAGGGCAGACATCTTAACTAAGGCATTGGGGAAGGTTAAATTTGAAGAAATGAGGAAGGCAATAGGGGTTGAGGATCTTACTGCGAGCTCGGGAAGCTGAAGTCGAGGTTTGAAAAACATGTTGAGATTAGGGGGGGACATGTTGCATTTTATGTATTTAATCTAAACATGTTTTATTTATTTAAGTTATAGTAACCGTTAGTATTAGACTGAGTCTTAGAGTTTTTACGTGGGTGTAGGAGTTACGTAACGGGCATTAAGTGAAGAGAGAAGTGGGATTAGTGGATCCTATTTTGTAACTTCCACCTCGTTTATTGCCTATTTATTCCCTTTGTACGTTGCATTTGATGAATCAAGAAGTACCACAGTTTTACTTTCTCAAAAGGATAATACAAACATCTTCAGGGAACTCCACCGACACTAAACAGAATAAGAAGTAACATAGTATTACACAAAAATCAATTCCCTACCCTTCTTTCGTTCAAAACGAAGAAGAAGAAGCAAGTTATTTTTTTAAAAAAGGTTATGTTCTGGTAGCGAATACAAAGTCGAAACAAAACTGGTACACATGAAATATGCTATGGTAATCTCCAATGTTGGAATAAAACCAACATTTACACCCACAATTATTTTAGAGAAATCAGACCCTTCAATACACTAGGCAAGATAGATGACAACATCAAAGTTCCCTAAAATAAGCAAATTTTCGAAAAATATGCCTAAAATCAATACTATTAACAAATTGATAGACAACCTTAAATTTGCCGGTAACATTAATCTATCTAATTGTGATATTCTTCACGTTTTTATAGAATTTATCCTGAAGGATGATTTAAGAACTTATCCTGAGGGATGATTTATGCAAATTATGGTCCAAACATATTTGGACAATTGACCATTACTCAATGAGATTGGTTTGAAAGTCCTATAAGACCTGTGTGAATACGTATATCTGATATGTCTGAGTTTCTATACAATAAAAGCATTACCATGACTATATCATCTACAATAGGACAACCTTTAAAAACTTGGAGATCGAATAAAACAGAGTCAAACACAATGTTTGCTATGCTTGAATAGAGCTTAACATTATCAAAATATGTTGTACACAATCTGGGTGGGGTTCAGAAGTAATGATGCAAATATTTACCTTCCGACCGCACTCACTACAATCACTTAGGTTACAAGAAATCTAATTGTAAAAAACTTATTCCTAAACCTTAACATAATTTAGTAGAGCATCAAAGAAATCTTACTATTATCAATATTTCTGGATTGGAGAAGGCATGGATACCTAAAGTCAAATCTATAGTTATCAAAGATTCTAATTCTATTAAAACCACTCTACATGATTTAGCTGATGATAATACCTATCATGTTAAGCTCAAGCCAATAGTTTATAAGAGCAACAAAAAGGACCACCAACTAAACATGACTGCTAATATATTTACTCAAGTTAAAAGGAATGATATCACCTCTCAGATTGACCATAATGGTAAACTTTCTAAAAAGGAAAACTCCCATCCCACAGAAGTTGGGGTCATATAAGCTATTGGATCCTTGGAAATGGGCTTCAAATTTAATAGAACATCAGATTATGTTAATTTTTCCTCTGAGCATCATACTCCAAACAAAAATAGAATTTACAGCTTGCCAACATCTCCTTCAAGAAACAAAACTAAAGTTGATAAAGATTTTAAGGACTTCTAAATAAGAAACTGGGAGAAGTTAAAAGAAAGAAGAACAAATGTACCATTGTCAAGGTTTCGCGGAACATTCGTGGTATTGATAACAAAGCCGCGAAAAGTAAGCTCAAATTATTAAAAGTGAAAGGTAAAACTGATATAATTACAAATCAAAAGTCTTTAATTGATCAAGTAAATATAAATAAGATTGATGCTTACATTAGTTTCTCTAACTACATCTCCAACTCTAACAATACAATCTGGATTTTATAGAGAGAGGATTTCAAGTTAGACATTATTCTTGATAATCATCAACTCATTCATGTAGAGGTCAGTTACACAAACATGGCCAAAACATTCATTGCTATCATTGTATATTTCAAATGTCAAAGATAACTCTATATAGACTTATGGAATGATATTAGAGAATTTGTTGTTCAATCTAAGGAATGTTGCTCATGAGGGATTTCAATTCTATTTCCTCCCATCAAGAGCAACCGAATTGCTATAACCTATATCTTAGAAGTCAAGATGAGTTCAACGATGCAATAGAGATTGTAAACTGCAGGATGTTGGTTACGCTGTGAATAAATATACTTAGACCAACAAAACTAATGGAAATAGTTGGATCGTGTGCTATACAACCAGGTTTGGTCTGACTACTTCACTAAAATTAAAGTCACTCATTTAGCTAGAACCTACTTTGACCATGCTCTCCCTTACCATACCAAAATCCAATGATCTTCTTAGAACTAAAACCATTTTTGTTTTCAAAATATGTAGACCTTGAATGAGGATTTATTTTCTATTATCGATTAAAGCTGGAACCATAACATCAATGGTATTCCTAGTAACATCTTTTGATACAAATTTAAAATAATTAAAGAAGGGTATTTAAACCTGGAATAAAAAATGCTTTGGGAATATCTATTAATGATGCTGAAAACAAGGTAACTCTATGGAGCTTAAGTACCAGCTTTTCAGAACCTTTAAAGATAAGATCAGCCTGGATAAAGCTAAGGATTTACACATTCACTTACTTTCTAAGGAAGAAATTTATTGGCACCAAAATAGTTACACTAATTGGATTAGACATGGTGACAAAGACACTCAAACCTATCACAACTATGTTACTAAGAAAAAAAGAAAAAAGAAAATTCATTTCATTCTAGATAATGGTGTTTGGAATAATGAACCTAATCAAATTGGTAACTCTGCTGAGTCTTATTATAAACTACATTCACTAGTATTTCTACTAATGAAGATGTTGTTAATTTACAAGATCTAATCCCCAAGCTGATTACTGAGAATGCCAATAGAAATTTAATAACTTCTTCTGATATGGAAGAGATCCATAATATTATCTTTAACTTGAAAACATCAAGTGATGCGCGGATTAATGGTTATAAACAACACTTGTTTCGAATTTATTGCCATACTATTAACAAAGTCCTATGTGTTGTTGGTAGCGGCGAACTTTGGGATGGAACAAACAGCGACAAACACAGAGAAAAGAAGACAAAAACAGAGAATAAATAATCTCTAATCCTAGGTGAGAGTATAAGAGACTTTAGAGAAAACTCAAATTATATTCCAAAAAGTCTGACGGTAAAAATAGGGTTTGGGAGCCTTTTATAGAATTGCTCGAAACCCTATGCCAAAATTACAACTTGTTCCTCAAGAAATAAAATAAAGCCCATCCCAATTTCAAAGCGATTAGAGCTGGTTAAGTATTTTAATAAAATCTACTAAAAATAGAAAAATGTATAAAATTCACGAAAACAATAAAAATAGGGCCTAAACAATGGAATTTTGGCACTGTAATCCATCACAACAAATGTGATAGTTTCAAAACTCGTTGGGCTTCTTGACGCGTTTGATTTGAGTGGTCGCAACGCCTAATTCAGATAACCGAGCCCTAAATAAAGCTCGTTTTTGTTTGTCCAAAATGGCCATATAGCCATGGGCTTGTGCAACTACATAAGCCGCCCTTCAAGTATATTTTAATGGCTACAATATCACTAATGGTGTTTTTTCTACACTAATTTTTCTCATTCCTAAGTCCAACAATCTCACTTTCTTGAAAGACTTCCGTCTCATCCGCCTTTGCATCACTTGAAATATAATTATGTCCAAAATTCTAAATAACAGACTAGTTAAGTTACTCTCGAAAATAATATCCAATGTTCATGGTGGTTTTATTCTTGATAAATATATTCATGATAATATCCTGTTAGCTAAGGAGCTGGTTCTTGACTTGAAAAACAAGTCAAAGGGTGACAATATCATGACCAAGGTGGGTATGACCAAGGCCTTTGACCTAATGTCTCACAAATTTATTCTAAAAATCATATCCCTCTTTGTTTTTTCTTCTGATTTTATAAACATGGTGACCAACATAATTAAGAAGGTATACATGTCCATTATAATCAATGGTGAGTCTAGGGGTTACTTTAAGACTATGAGAGACATTAGGAAAGATGATCCATTATCTTTGAGTCTCTTCATCATAGCTGAGTAGTATCTCATTCGTGGCTTAAACAAACTATTCTATGAAAATAAAACAATGACTTACAAGGCCAGAAGCCCCCATAACCGTTCCTTGTCTTGCCTTTGCGGATGACTTGTTGATATTTACCAATGGCTTCGCCTCTACCATAGACAAGCTTGCCTCCTTTCTTCAGCACTATCAAAATACATCTAGGAAATCTATTAATAATGATATATTACATTAGCTAATCTCAACTCAAATAGGAAAAACAATGTTGAAATTCAAACTAGTTTCACTATGAGTTCTTTTCTTACGATCTACTTAAGGTGTTCCCATCAATACAAACAATAAGATCCTTAACTTTAAATCGCTTATAACTAAAGTCAGAGATAAGATAAATGATTGGTATTGCAGACACCTATCATATAATGGTAGGTTGATTCTTATTAATACAGTTCTTATGGCATTCTCTTTATACTGGATGCAAAACAACTTTATCCCTAAAAGTGTGATAAAAAGGATTGAGAGTCTATTTAACAAATTTCTTTGGATACCTCTATTGAGACTAATACCAACATTTAGACTAAATGGACAAACCTCTGCAGACCGTTTGGTGAAGGTGGTTTGAACATCAGAGCCTTAAAGGGTCTCAAAGACACATTCTTCTTCTAGCCGTGGTTCAAATGTATGGAGCATAAATCCTTATTGCCCACTTACATGTCTAGCATCTACTACAAAGATCAGTAGTCGCTTCAAGTGAATCCTTCTACCGTCAACTCTATTATCTGAAAGAGACTCATTACTATATCTTGGAAGCTGGGAAATTGTGACATGTAATTTTGGATAAACAAGTGGTGCATCCCTACCCTCTTCATCAAACTCTCCTAAAACAAAGATAATAGTTGGTATATAAATGACAAGGTTAAAGAGTTCTGGGACAGAGGAAGATGGAACATGAACAAGTTTAAATATCTTGTCACTCCAACAGAAATTAGTCTTATTCAGAAGCTATCTATCAATGACCAAGTGAATGATAATTTAATATGGATGCTATCTAAACATGACACTTATAACACTAAAGATACATGGAATTACCTCAGAAGTAAACACAACTAGTCAAATTTATACAAGAAGGTCTCCAACATCCTCCTGAAAAAACACATCCCTCTTGACTCTAAATGTCAAAACTGTGATAACAGTGAAACTACAAACCATCTTTTTGTTACATGTAAACATTATTGAGAAATTTGGAACTACTATGCTAGTCGTTTTGGCATCAAGATTGTTATCCATATGACTTACCCTCACCTGTTGAGGATTTTTTTTGGTCTACATCTAAGAATATCCATGCCATAACTATTATATATGTTATTATTAGGTGGGCTTAATGGAAATTATAAAAATAATTCTAAACACAAAGACTTATCCTACTTAAATAGCTCTGTCGTCACTTATATCAACCATCAGTTAAAAATATTATTGGATCCATGATGAAAAAACTGTTATTGAGATTGGTTGTACCAACCATTTCAATAATATGAAGCTAACTATTCTTAACTGGTCTCTTCTTTCCTTACCAGATTCCATATCAACTTGGATGGCTCATGTTTGCCTAATGGAGAGGTTAGTGGTGGTGGCATCACACGGGACAGTTATGGTAACATTATCAAAAGTTTTGGAAGACTTTATGGTAAAATATCTCTTTTGGTTGCTGAAACTAGAGATTTTCTTGATGGACTTTTGATTTGTAATAGCCTAAACTTATAAAAGTTTGATATTGAATTTGATTCTAAAATTCAGGTGGACCTTATTGCTAATGGTAACACTCCTTGGAACATGGAACCCTACCTTGCTTGATGTATAAGCTTTATGACTCCAAAAATGACTTTGCCTCATATATACATATATCAAAACAATATGGTTGATTAGCTTGCAAGGTGGATATTAAAATATAAAATG
This sequence comes from Limnanthes douglasii subsp. nivea, assembly GCA_036936605.1. Classification (NCBI taxonomy): domain Eukaryota; kingdom Viridiplantae; phylum Streptophyta; class Magnoliopsida; order Brassicales; family Limnanthaceae; genus Limnanthes; species Limnanthes douglasii. Next base: position 33,344 of record JAUPFV010000503.1, read on the forward strand.
AGATTATAATTTGACCAAAATCAAGCTCTTAATCATCTAAGAACTATTATTTTTCTTGAAAATCTGGATATGAGATATATTTGTACGAATGATTGAATCTCTTAGTCTAATTATATTATATTATTTTGCAACAGTCTCTTCGTTTGGCTATGTTTACTAATAAGCTCACCAGGTTCTACCTGACTAGCCTCTTGAATTTCTTGCATAAATAGATATAGAATTCTCTAATTTTTAGGTACAAGCTAAGGTTCAAGAATGTCACGGCATTTTTCTATAAAGTTTCAAGACTCTAGGGGCAGCTCAGGAATAGAACAAAATAAATTCATAGAAACATTAAACTATTACACCTGTTCAGTCAGAGCTTTGCGAGGGATATTTTGATATGGCCTCATAGAAACATTATACTATTACACCTGTTCAGTCAGAGCTTTGCGAGGGATATTCTAGTATGACTTCTTCCTTTGAAGTTACACTTCTAAAACCTTAAAATTGAGCAGTATCTCGAGCTTGCAATCCGTGGGTTTTTTGAAAACCCAAGTAATTTGAATTAGATATAATCCTTTTCTTTGGTTTTGGTTTTTTCTTTGCTTATAAAATTTTATTGTTCTTCGTATCATGGATTCAAAGAGTTGTTTTGGGAATCCATGACTAAAGAAGAATAAAAAGTGCATAAATATGAAGCAATACCTGCTCAATTTCTCATAGATGAAAATGTTTATGCTCTTTAATCATGGAACAATTGATTATTCCCTCCAAAGTTATCCATTCATGGCACTCTTCCTATTCTCGAGATCAAAGCTAGCTTCAAAACAAGCTCTTGGTCTTCTTGAACTCTATCTTGGTAAACAAACAGCGGAGGTAATTAAAATGATATGAAATTTTAATTTTGGCACTTTACTTTTAGAGTTGGCGCCCTTTCTGTATACTCAAGTACTTGTTGGTACTCTTTGTTGATTTATAACTCTTTAATCAATAAAAATGTTATATTTTCTTAAAAAAATAGTATACACAGTTTTAGTTTTAAAACATTGTTCTATACCTTATATAAAATAGGAATAAAATAAATTGGATATTTTAACATATAAATTTATAAATTGTTTTTAAACTAAAAAACTCTAAAACATAATTTTATTAGATCAATTCAAAAGTTAATTCAATATATAAAAATAAAAACAAAAAAAATTGTTCAGATTAATTTTAAGTTTTTTTAAATTTTAAAAATCACATATATGACCAAAATAAACAACGAAACAACATGTATCCAAATTGTAAATTCTGTTGGAATGATTGCAAAAGAAGTATATTTATTTTTATTTATTTTTAAAAAAAATTGTAAGTTCAAATAACCTTGAAATAAGATGATGTTCATCGTAATGCATTGTGACATGTAGTGTCATTAGGTTGCGCAACTTATAATGCGAGGTTTCTTATGACATTTGGTATATATATTTTGCAGATACACTGTGTAGTATGATTGGATAACTTGTGTGTCAAAACGTTTGAGAAACTTATTCTGCTACATTTGGTAACTCATGGGCACGTCATATTTCGTAAATACATGATTTCTATGTAGTGAAACATGATGCAATTGACTTGCACAACCAAACAAAAATAGAAACAATATATTTCACGTTATTTTTGTCGACCATTTTGGACATTTCATGGAAATCGTCAACGATACGAAATCTCAACATATTCCGCCATTAGGCTAGCGAATAACCCTTGAAATTCGCCGGTGCATGATGAATTCCATATATTGTCTCATCAGTTTAGTGCATAATATTATATTTACGTGTGATAATGGTAAATTATATATATATATATATATATTATTTCATTAAATATATGGGCACTCTTCCACCTCTTATTTCACCACAACCTTGGCGAATTATTTCTGAGCATTCCAACCATTGATCTATTGGTTTTGTTATGACCCATTAGTTATTTTTGTATCATGGTAGCAATATTTACGTGAAATATTAAATTCAGATGCTCGTTCTTATCGATTTCCAACCTAGACAATGAATACTAAATTATATGACTATGATTGTGAAATATCTTATAATATGCATAAGAACCCTTATATACTTTAAATGAAAAATTTGTAGTGTGTGTTATGTTAAAATCTTAATTCATAGTCTATCAAAGTTTTAATTTGTTTTGGTTTTGAGATTAACTTAATGAAGTATTATGCATTTCATTAACTCTGTGGGAGTGGATTCAAATTTAGATTTATCATTAACTCTGTGGGAGTGGATTCAAATTTAGAGTTACTTTTCATATTAATTATCATAAGTTAGAGTGACCTATTGCATGACATCAATAAATTTATACTAATGATATAAAGTATAAAATTTATTGGTAAGACACCTTATGTATTAAGAAATAAAAAAAGGATTACTCTTAATAATTCTGTGGATTATAAAAAAATACACACATTAATAGCATGCTAAATTGTTATGATATGAAAACAGGAACCTTATAATTTGCTTGAGTTGATTTAAGATAATTTAGTCAACATCTCAAAACTTTAGAAATTTAGGAGGTAAAGTTTTTTATATGTTTTAACAATCAAACTTTGCATGTTTGCTCGTGGTTAATTTATGATAAAAAATAAAAATGTTAAGTAAGTAGTAAATTATTCTAGGGATGGACCATTGTCCGTGTGATATAGGTCATCTAATATTAAGTATCTAGCATCGCTTGGCGAAATAAATAAATTCATTAAATTAACTAAATCATTTAAGTGCATGCTTTTGTAGGTTAATTGGATGTTAGATTACAAAATATGGTTTAGACCGGCATATTTATGAGAATAAAATCTGCAAGACATTTAATAACATTCAATAGCATTCAATAAAGAAAATAAATTCATTTGTTATAATTATGAAAAAAAACAAACTTTTTTAATCTAGATTAAATTACAATCGAGTAAACATATCTATTGTTCTTTTTTTTCCTCTATTAAGATTTCAACATTCATAGTCTTTCATAAGACAATAATCTTGTGGGTTTTCTTAGTTTAGAGGATACTCAGATTCAGTGAGAGTGTTGTTTTGATTTCCGTATAATTTTATATTTAGTTCAGTCTTCAATATTTCAGATTTTACTATTAATATTTCAAAGGATATGTATATATTTTTCATATTAATAATGTAATAACTCGTCTTAATTTTTCTCTAATTAAGTGATATAAAATTCATTAAAGGAAGTTCTTTTATGCTCTACTCCATAAGAAGTTAGGGCTCATTAAGGTAGTGATTAATAGTGCATTTATTATAGCATATCATAATTTTTTGTGTCCATTGTTGACTATCATCTAAAATGAAAGACATTCAGATTTTATCCTTGAAAAACAACTTTATATAGTTCAAATTTAGATGGATATACTTTCAATACACATGAATGATCCAAGTGACAGATTGTACAGAAAGTCTAAATTGGAATGCCTCGTCACGTGTAAATACTAAGTATTCAAGTTTGCTTTTATAAGGCTAATTAATTTATAAATATTGGACTTAAGAAAGTTAGATTCTATTAATATATATAATCCAAATGAAACCATAAGTTCATTAAAAAAAATGTGTGGTCTTCTCTCTCTCTCTCTCTCGCTCGCTCGCTCGCTCTCTCTCTCTCGCTCGCTCGCTCGCTCTCTCTCTCTCTCATGAATAATTTAGTGAACCGTTCAACTACATGTGGGAATAATTATCACTCATCTTCGTTCATTCTCCTAATTAGATTGCTCTAAGACTTTTGATTCAAACTCTCCGATTATTATAAAGAACATGTCAAATTGTATGAAATATTCTCTTTCTCTTTATTATATCTCCACATGTAGAGATCATGTTTGTGGATTAATTATGGGTATGTATACCCTTGATATTGATTTCATATTAAATTCGCCCTTATAAGTTTTTTGTTAGAAAATAACTAATTTATAAGCCTCACATATGTCATCTTTCACTATAAATCATACGTTTATTTACAAAACTCGACACTTAATCCATCGATTTAACATAATTCTAGATTTGGAATAAGAAATGTAATATCTCATATTTCCTCTTTAACGATTGCGTAGATCATTTCAGGTTCATTTCTATTACAAATGAGTAAAAATGAATCCTATAATAAAATATTATATCCATAATTATTTAAAATTTCTATATGTATATATAATAATTTATCAATATGTTTTGATTTTTTTTTAAAATTTTGAGTTATGACATTAATATTATTTTTTGTACTAATTATATTTTATTGTGAAAATAATTTTATAAAAATGGTACACAAAGAAATGCATACTATTACTTGGTTATATTGTATATGGTATGGATAATTTCTGATCAAAGGGTATTTAAAAATTTAGTATTTAGAGTGAAATGTAGAGAGATGAAAGAGGTGTGTACTAGTAGTAAATTTTATCACCCTCATAAACAAAAGTAGTTGAGGTATTTATACTTGTTTAATGAATTGTAGGCCTTCCGGTTCGGATCATGGGCTTGGGCCAAGTTTAAAAACCCATAAGCCCAATTAGTTGATGACTAACAACCAGCTGAGTCACGATCCACTTGGTTGTACTGTTCGGTGGGGCATGATACTAGATATGTCTGAACTGCCCTTTGGATATATACAATAGTCAGTGTCAAAGAAATCTGATCTCATCGGTATAGGCATGACTTAGCTCATAAATTATATGAGTGATATAATGGCTACTTTGTTGACGACTTAGAGTCGGAGAGTTCAAACTACATAAGTGGAATATTCTGGTGAGTTAAACCTTAGAGACATGAGATCTTGGTTAACTGAGACATATCTCGTGATTGATGTCTCCACAGTTTTTTAAGGCAGGATGGTGAGGAGCCCTCAAAGTTTGGGATGTAAACTTTACTATTAATTTGGCTATAAATCTGGGATTTGAGTGATTTACCAATACATGAAAAATTTGGAGAAATATAAATGAACATAAAATATATCTTTATTATTAGTATTTTTTGTCATTATTTACATAAAAAATATATATTTTATGATGTTTTTAGTAGTAACTTCAATTGTTTTCTATACATTATAATTTTAAAGAAATTTGTATTAAGACTATATATGATACAAACACTAACAATTTTATTATCCAATATCAAAATAAAAAACACGACCGTATATCTACTTTTTAAAATTTTGAATTAAAGCTCAAACCCTTGTAAAAAACTCCATTTGAGTTTTCATTTTAATTGTTGTAAACTACAACAAAAAAAGATTTACTTACAAAGAATTAGAGTGCTAGTTCATCACCCTATTGACTAAGCACAAGGATACGTTTTTGCTTGTGTTGTAAAACATATGTTAAAACAATAAATAAATGATTATATTTTAAAAATAAAATAAGTATGCGTCTAAAAACAATAAAAATGAAATAAAAATAATTGGATATAAAATAACAATAAAAGATAACAATATTGTTTTTAACAAACTATATATTATAAAGTTCGTTACCTACATTTCTTTATTTAAGATCGTTCATATTATTTTCTGATATGCGATAAGTTTTTTATTTATTTTGTCCACAAACATCTTTATATTAGTTTTTAGCCAACTAGTATAAACATTACCACAAACCTAAGTCTATTTACTTTCTTTAAAATATTCATGTTAAAAGTATATAGCCATAAAAATATGATTTTAAAGACTAGCTATGTCTAGTTGGAAACTATTAAACCTAATGTGGTAACACTTCATCAATTTTAAGGGTAATAATATGTTATCCAAAATGTTTGACCATTTAATATGGGTACCTTGGAAATTATCTACTAACTAAGATAAAAAAAATTGTAATTTGGTTAACCATGAGACCATATCTTATATATAATATTACAATAATATATGAGTAATAAATTCACAAAAGTTTTAAATATATACCTATTTTGAAAATGGATGTAAAGTAGTGACATCTTATTGTATGGAAATCCTAAATTGGAATTTCTCATCACGTGTAAATTTAGAGTATCCACATTTGTTGTTATAAATCAAATTAATTAATTAAAGCAATCAATATTGGAAAATATTGGACTTACAAATAACAACAACAATAATGATAATATTTTTTAGTCCTTTGGTGGAATAAATAAATATAGTATTGATACCGACAATTTAGAGAATATCTTTTAGTCCAATAATTTAGAATTGAGCTTTAGAAGTCCAATAAGGGTTATGGTCCCATCAACGATGAGTTAATCGTATTATTACAATGATTGATAATTAAGAGAATGATTGAGAGAAGAAATAAATAGCATGAATTCATATGAATACATGAGGTTAATTGAGAGTTTTTTTTTGTGAAATCAAGAGAATTAGATTATCTTAATATAAATAGTCCAAATGAAAACCTTAATTCATTATAAAAATAATTTGGTCACTCATCTCTCTCTCCTCGCTATCTCGCTCTCTATCTCTCTATTTCTATCTTATCTCTCTATCTTTACCGATATCTCGCTCTCTATCTCTCTATTTCTCTCTCTCTATTTCTCTCTCTCTCTCTCTCTCATCTCTCTCTCTCTTCTCTCTCTCTCTCTCTCTCTCTCTCTCACTCTCTCTATCTCTCTCT